>BLFN01000029.1:1096325-1098825 GCA_014634225.1 Acropora yongei | reverse complement strand
AGAGCTCCATTTTGGTGAAAGAAGACATTATGATAGGCAGCTTTGCTTGCTTGGGAGCATTTACAAGGGAATAAATCATTCATTGGTCCTCTGTTATTGACATAACACAGCTCCTCACCCGAGCACTTCTTGCATAAAGTCAGCGAATATTATCAACTTCAGCCAGGCCTTTCGCGAAAGAGTAACCAGATGTAACTTCTGAACTGCTGTAAACATTTTAAAAATCATTGGTCACAAACCTTCGCCCTCTGACTCATCATCATCATCCTCATTCTCTTCTGCTTCACTTTCAGAACCAGGTGGCTCAAACTCAACAGTTTCTGTAAAACATGACACAAAACTATAAACTATCGCATAAATACCTCTTAACACCTCAGAAAGAAACTTCTCAGCCGCAGTGATTTTCTTCACTTTCTCCAACACGATAATAATGAGGATTTACAAAATTTTGCTTTCCAAGTTGCAATAAGGCTAAGCAGAATAGTAACTTAACCTAGTACTTTGGGTAGGACAAAGGAATGGAATAAATTAAAGGAACCATTTACAGCAACTCAGTTAACAAAGCCTTTAGCATCTGAAAGGTTCTTAGCAAGCAGAGTTATAGTCTGACTGCAATAGTATATTCTCCTTCCCTGCTCACTGCCTGGTCGTCCATCATGGAGCAAGTCACAGGCAGTTTAACCAACTTTCAAGGGAAGTAAAGAAAACAGTTTTCAAGGAAAAGGTAAAACTATTCCAGTGAAAGAGATGGTTATGGTACCATCCAGTCCAATGCAGTTTAAGGTTAACAGCTGTCATGTATGAAGAAAGGTAGAATCATATTGCAATGATGGTCCCAATTAGCTTCAAATAAGATTTCAATGCTTTGTCCTTTCTGAAGGAATTATAGGCTAATTTCAAACTTACCATCAATGAAAAACATATCATCTTCTGAGTCTGTTATAACAGCAGTCACAGCAGATTCATATCCTTTCACAAGAAATACTGCACTGTGTGGTTCAGACAGTTCACTCTCACTCTCTGATACTTTGCCAGATGGGAAAAAACCAATACCCCAGCACAACGGGGAAGGAGTGTGGCTTGTCCTACAAACATCTAGGCATAGAAAATATTTGATTGTCACTTTAAGAGCTACCGTAACCACTCATGTATAAGCAGCCCTCGTAGATAAGTCACACCCATTAACTGTGGATATGTCGCACAATAATTATCTCATACATGAGTCTCCTTGCAGCAATTCTTAAGTCCTTCAAATAGAAAATAGCCATTTTCCTTCTTTTCGTACTCTTACTAGTTAAACAGTTTTACTTCTTCTAAAGTTATTTCCATTAACAAACTAAGGTTAAGCTTTCCTTTATGAGAAATTTGTTGGGTTTTGAATAATTACTATTGAGCATAATCTAAGACAAGAAATACTAGTGCAATGTAAGCTCCAAAAGAATTTGAAAGGCTTTATTAAGAGGAGGAACCTGTTTTTCATTTGCTGTCCCTGGAAACAATAAGCTTAACCTCCCTATACAGTCAAATTCTGATAAAAGGATCCTCAATAATAATGTAACAATGTCCTCTTTCTAATCATCAACATTCGACATTCTGAGTCCTGACTTAATGAACAAAAGGATGAAAATCTGAGTATCATAAAAGTACAGACAAACTCTTTTCCCATAATTTTTTTGTTTGATTCTATGACAGTAAAGAGCATTATCTAGCAGAAGCCTGGTAATTACATCCAGAAGGTGTTCCCCACTTCATTCCCATATAGCCATTATTTTGGTTCTCATTCTATAGACCTTTTTATCAAGAGTACATGTACAAGGATGTAACAAGGTAATTTTGCTGCCCCACTTGGCATAAATTATCATAAAATTGGGGTTCCAATGTAGAAAAAATTTAAAAAAAATAATGTCTGCATGTGTACAAAAAAAAAAGAAGGGTACCATGGCATTTCCTCAGGGACAAAAATCACCCTGACAAAAAGAAGTGAAGTATTTGGAGAAATGAACAGTGAGATTAAAAAATGAGGTCAATCAAATAAAATTTTACTTTATTAAAATAAATAACAGTCTACTATTTAAGAAAAAATTGAGCCGAGTTGATTCAAAAGTCCAAGTGGCCGAGTAGCGTACGGATTATAGTCACCCATGTATAATGCCACTCTCCAGCTCCCCACCCTCCCCTTTCGATCAAGCAAAGTTAAATAAAGCTCACAACTGTGCAGTTGTCATCTTTTTTGTCCACCATTTTTATCTACAAGTAGCTTAACTAGAACAGCTGTATAATTTAACTGTAATATTAATAACAGCTGATCAAGTTTTTCTGAGACCATTTCTTCCATCATTTCAGCATCTGACTCAAGCCTTCAGAGGTGTTGGCAATCACACAACCCAATATTGCGAGTATTAAATTTTATTGGATTGATATAAGATGCACATATTAATGATGTGGTAAATTTGCTTATATGTAAGGCCTTCAAAAAGAGTAGTGGTGTGTTTAAATTATA
>BLFN01000029.1:1038825-1043825 GCA_014634225.1 Acropora yongei | reverse complement strand
TTTCCCCCGAATTAGACCTTTAATGTTGTCCTGCAGTGGGATGAGTGGCATTGTGATATACTGAGGAACAAATTCAAGTGAGGGCGTGCAAGCTGCTTTTAAAAACTTCAATCCAAGGTTTCTCTGGTCTACTGCATCATCAGGGAATGTAGATCTTAGAAAGTTTGGATTGAAGTTTCTAAAAAGCAGCTTAAGGCCTCACTTGAATTTATTCTTCTTCTCCTAAAGTTTGAATATTTTCGTTGATAACCTTATACTGTTATGAACATAGGTGGTTGTTGAAAAAAGTGCTTTTCATGCCTTTATCTTTAAATGTCAGCTTGAGACATGCAAGTTTTCAGCATTAGCGTGTTTCTTTCCTCGATCCAACCAAAGTTAATAGGGGGAGGTAGCAGCTGTTATATTGTCACCCTCCTTATCGTTTTCAACACCGTATTTGTGAAGTCTCTGGCTGGAGTTGACCAGAGTCTGAATGACAATGATATTTCTAGTGAGCGACTTTAGGAGTAGGTTTATTGTCGCAAAAAAAGTACAAATTGTCGCTTTCTCTAATAATTTGTTGTGAAGAACCAGCGAGTTCCAAGGGATTGTTAGCTTTCTAGTCGGTTCCAAATGGGGTAGGAATTGTAACTCTAATTAGAAAGTCTTCGAGCGATTTCAGTGCCCTTCCTGTAAGTGACAGCTTTGATCCAAAGGCCATCAAGCGAAGCTAACCTCAAGCTTTGTTCCCAAAAGGGGCATGTTTCCCAAATCATTCCCACGATTTCATTTTGAATTGTCAGGTCGATGTCGAGGATGATTTTGGCTGTTCACCGCTCTTGAGACTTGGTATGTAGTGTGAAGTGGTGTATGCCACGCCCTTTGGGGCTTAAACTGCGAGTGGGCGTGTGACAAACGAGCGGGTAAGATACACGCCCGAGACTCGGAGGACACACAACCTCCGGGTTTCGTGCGATACTTGTATTTCGTCCACTCTCTTCTTTTGGGTCTCTGGTTAGCAAATAGAAACGTGGTTGAACCAACTCTCAAGGTCTTAAGATAGCATTTTAATACAGCTGATAGATTATCGAACTTGGTTTCCCAATCCTTACTGAGGGAAATCCCAACATGACGTGAAGAACTGCTTGATCTCATCTTTTTCGTTGTTAGTAATAATAAATAGATACATAACAATAAATGATAAGATAAAAAAATAGTGCGGGCGTCAAAGGAGCACGGTTCTTTTTGTGGTGGGTGACATTTTTCAGAGAGCAGAAATCGAGATTGTCATCAATATTTTTCTTTTTATCCCCTGGGTCGAGAGAAATGGTACTGGGGCCGAGGTTGAAAGTCGTCACTGTCTTTGCCACGTGTAGTGTTCATAACATCAATTCGTTTCTCCCTAAACTGTAGCATCCATGAATGGTAATGTGGAAGTGGCCAAAATCTTGATTGAAAATGGAGCAGATGTGAACAAGACCGACAAAATAAAGAAATCTCCTTTGATGGTTAGTCGTGATATGTTTTTGCACTTTGCTTAGGATAGCTATGCCCCGTAACTATAGAAGCCTCAGTGTCGCTGGACGCATTCTTTAGTGGGCATTTTCTGGCCCCGTTAGGATTAGGTGGGGCTCCTCCTCATTCTTTTCACGTGCTTATGACCTTGTCTGATCGTTCTCCACTTCGATGCACTTATTCCAGATGTTTCGATAAACCGAAAGCGTTGACTAATTCCTCATTCTGTTGCTATGAAATTCGAGAAGGGAGCACAAAAAAGACGTCTATATCTGCAGGCTGATTATTTATGACTTAATCATTGGTCGTCTCTAAAACATATATGAACTGAAAGCTTTCCTCGTCCCTGCCCACGCAAGCGTGACCTCAGCTCTTTCTTAGATGTTGGCTGCAAGGGAAGTGCTCTTTGTATTTCTTAATTATCGTTTTATATATATATATATTTTAACTAATAATTTATGTACAATTTAATTTAGAATTTAGCAGGCGGTATTTCTTTGTAAATAATGTTGTCTGTTATTATTTGTGTCCCAGCATTCGTTTGGGATATCTCCCAAACTAGAAGGTTCTAACTCGGTAATACGTAAAGTTTTCTACTCTACTACTACCTTCTACCGGTCTGTCAAGGTGTGAGAACGAAGCATGGATTGTTCTCTGAAATAAGAAGTAGTGTTTGCTGTTATTATTCAGATCATCTCTTTGAATTTGATTTCAGGTGGCCGCTGTCAATGGTCATCTTCCGCTGGTGCAGCTCCTTGTAGAAAATGGAGCAGACGTCCATGCTGTCAATAAAGTCAGCCCTTGGTTCAGTTTTTTCTCATTGCAAAAAATTGATAACCCATTTTAGAAGTGACGCCACGTGACTTAGAGGTCAATTCACTGTAGGCGAACAATCCAGCCATTTGCTATAGATTGCTGCACTCCGACCGATTCGTGAAATCACACCGGTCAAAATCATGTCATTTCTTAAATGGGTCTATCACACGACCAGTCTATGACCTATGTCTGAATTGGCATCATTCTGCAATAACGTGTTTTGCTTATTTATTGTGTTTGCAGTATGGCAAGACAGCACTTGATTTCGCGGAATCTTTTGGGAGAAAGGTACACCGAAAGTTAGACATCTATCTTCCGAGGTCAAACTTTTCTTGTTAAAGAAGGACATAAACTCAGTAACATTGGAGGGGTGAGGAAAGCCGAGTGTGCCATACCAGCTAGGCTGACCCTTCAATGGTTGAAAATTCATATTCGCGTTTTGACTCCTCGCTGATTTAGTACACGCAAATTTTCAGCGATGAACTAAACCCGCGGCAGATTATTCCAATTTTCTTTCATCCTGTCGCGTGGCGTGTCCATAGAGTCTAGATTCTCGCGCGTGCGTTTGTATTTTGCACGCCCTTTGGTTTCTGGTCAAAGTTATAGGTTTAATACTCCCGCTGTACCTGTACAACTATCTGTACTGTTCAAAACTATCGATATCTGACATTCTCGCTTATCTTTTTATTGAAGGTGATTGTAGATTTTAACATTAGTTGATTCACGTAGAGGTGCAATTTTCTCAACCTCGTTCCCAGGGTCTCTCTTCTTCCCTTCTTTGCCCTGGGAACGAGGTTGCAATTTTCTTTTGTCTCGGTTCCATTTTTCCCTCTTTATTTTCAGAATGTTGTCGCTTATCTTCAGGCAGTACTGGAGCAAGAGCATTCGACAACTGGAGATCCTGGAACGACTTCACCATCAAAGGAAAGCGAGAGCTGACACGATGAATGAGACAACCTGGGTTCGGTTGATCGAAGCACAGTCAGTGCTAACCAGTGGTTGAGAACGATCGAAAGCTATACGTTTCTATGTTAGCGCTAACCCTGTTTCGAGCAACTCGGGCCTTGAAGTGACGACAAAGCTACAATATTTTCGATATGACTCCAGACCATTTTATTTATGCGCTGATCAAATCGAAACTTCATAATCCCCCCCTCCCCCTCCTGGCGAAGCCCGAGCATTTGAACTTTTGAAGGTTGGATCGCCTAAGTTCCCGGTCCCTCGGGCCAAAATGGTGTTTAAATGCCCTACCCTATTGTCGGACCTTTTGTATGTCAAATGCGCTTCCTAAAGGACAATCGCTGTCGGCTCCTGTCGTCTAAATAAAACTTGTGCACATTTGCGGTACGCGGAGACATTAATTCATGATAGAAAGCTATTTTAGATGCTGGCTAAGCGGTACACGGAATGCGGGAAGACATAAATTCAAGATAGAAAGCTGTCTACGCCTGTCTACGCGGTACGCTGTAGGCTTTAAGAACTTGAAATACATAAAAATTAGTTAGCCGGCTAAGAAGAATGTTGTTCAAGTGGCAGGGTGTTTCCCAGCTTAAGCCAAAGCGGTTTTTCACTCGACAGTGCTTTTTTTCCTGTCATTGTTCGCTGCTGTTTTGTGGCTATTCTAAAATCCTCTGCAGACACAAACGCGGGACAAAACCGCAGCTTAACTCATTGTACAAAACAATCCACATCGTTACAATCTAACATTATCAGTATTTCAGCACTCTCTACTTTTTGCTCGCCAATCGCTTACAAACGCTATATCTCTTCCTTGAATCTGTTCCACCTCGTGCTTGCTATTAGCGACTTCGGCACCCCCTCCCCTCCCCCCCACAAAAAATTATCTGAAACTTCAATTTTCCCTACCTCGCCCGGGCAATGGTCAATTCCTCACCCCTGGGACCACCTCATCTGTTCAATTCCTCACCCCTGGGACCACCTCATCTGTCAAATTCCCCACTCCCAGGGCGCAGAAAATAATAAAATGCCCACGGTTTGCACGGGGGTGGGGGGGATGTGGAAGTTTCGACTTGATCTGCGCATTATCCTTTCATTGTCAAGCGTCATGAAAAAAAATTAAGTTAGTTATTTAATGTTCATTTTCGCTTCGTTTGGGTAAAGTGGCGAAAAGAATCGTTAGTTCAACGTAGTTCAAAGTAAATTTACTCGAAGGTTAATCAAATGTGCCATTTGTCTCCGGGAGATTAAAAAGAGGAGGTTTTGCGCATGCGTTCTTTATAAAGATACTGGTAGCCGGAATTATCCGAACTTAAGAAATTTCCCTGCCACGAAAAAAAAAAAAATATATATATATATATATATATATATATAGAAAAAGCAAAATAAAAATACTGGACGCATTTAAGTCAGGTCAAGGCAAGTTAAACACCATAGTATATTTGGTGGGTTCTTCTGCTGCACTTACAATGCGTGAAAATGTTGTGTTATCAAACGAGTTGATAAAAGTTCGTAAAAGTTCGCTCTGACGAAGGGCTGACGCTAGAAACGTCAGCTTTCCAAATATTTCACGATCGCAATTCGACTTATATCAACTCGTTCGGAAACCAAATTTTCATGCTTCACTCTCTTACCGCCGGTTTCCAAATAGTACCACAGTTTCTTAAAAAAAACTAGAAATTTGTGCACTAGTATAAATACACACAACTTTGTTTCCCTCCTCTCTACAATGG
>BLFN01000029.1:1023825-1026325 GCA_014634225.1 Acropora yongei | reverse complement strand
TCCTCTGAATGGTTAGAGAGGTCTACGTCTATCGAAAGTGACGACTTTGCTTTCTTTTAACATTGTTTCTAGTGTAAGAACAGGTTATTAGAAAGAGTATCTTACCTGCTTATTTTCGTGATTTGGGAAAATGAAATTTTTACATCCGTGATCTGTGATCCGTGATCCGTGATCCTCTATTTTTTCCGTTCGTGAACCGTGCCAGAGACCCCCCCCCCCCTGTACGACCCTCTTTAACTCATGCATTCTCTTGTGATTCTTACCTCAGAGCAAGTGGTAGTAACATTGCCGCCTCAAAGCCAAACCTCAAATGAACTCCACGAAGTGTTCTCGTTCGTGACATTTCACTCACAACACTGCTACAAGCTGACATCCTGTCAGGCAATGTCCCATCTCCTAATTCCCTTTTAGGCATTAATGACGACCCTGATATGGGTGGAAGCACAGGAAAACGTGTCCCCACATCTTTTCTTGAGTGTGCATCCTGAGTGGATCCCAGGGGAAATCCAGCAGGTTGACTGACAGAATTGTTGACATAACTTTCCTCCCAAAAGCATCTTACACACACACCACTCAGGTTTGATCCTTCAGTTTTGATTCCTGTCCTGACAACATCCTATTTGATAATAATAGTTCATTTCCACAAGAATGGATAATATTAGTGTTGTACAGATACCACTCCTTGTCATCAACAATAAAAAAATTTTAGTGGCATATGCAGGTCATGATGCAAAGGTCACTTTTCTTGAAATGTTCAAAGTCCATTGAGAGGTGGTCCACTGAATTGAAAGCAGTTTTCTTGCTTTTCTTAATGATAAAATGCAATTTTAGTGCAACCATATTGTAATTTGGTCTTAACATATTTAGATAGGATGCTTTAAACTTCCCAGCTGCCATCTTTGTCTCTGTAAACTTATGCTCTGATCCATCAATCATGAAACAAACATGTGTATAATATTGTGTAACCATTTTAACTGCAAGTTTTTTGAGTGTGTGGTATTGCAACTGACAAAAGTAAAACCCCAATAGAAAGTCAACTAGCATTTCACAATTAGCTATCTCTCCTTACAAGCACTTGACCCCTGATTCCTTATAGACATTCCTTCTGAGACAGTGCATGTATTCAGTCTCGCTTAAATGGCACGTTAACTACAGGTGAATTAAGACAACTTTTATAGGTTGCCAAATAGCAAACTTTGGTGGCCAAAATTTTTCATCCACTCCACTGGAATAAAAAGTGGCAGCTAGGCAGCAATTGTTCTCATTCATTTTGAATGAAGATGGAATTTTATTATTTGGAAACTGATTTTAATTTCAGTTTAAAGATATCTACAACAAAGAGTAAGGTGCCTGTTGGCAAAAGTTTTACATTTAATCATTTTCTCTGAACATCATAGTTGGCTGTGGCCATGACAGTCTCCTGCTGCTGCATGTGAAACTCTGGTCACCAACACTGAATTTTTAGTTGCACTGGCAAAGATGAAGCCACAGTTTCAGAGCCCGCTGTGATCAGTACTTTAGCTCCACCACCCCCACTCAACATAATTTCCTTTCACAGCTTGATTATGTATATGTTGTAGTTAATTACTTTTCCATTGTTTTTGTGTACAATTTTACCATTCCTTAGCATACACAAAAAGAAAGGAAAACTAAAATTTGACTGGAAATAAAAACTAACTACGTACAACACATATAAAAATTTATAACTGCACTTGATGTACAATAATTCTATACCTGCAGTTCAGGATTGATAATAAAGATAGATTCAATTCTATCCATGTCAGTTATTAGCCATGGTCCCCCAGCACTAACAACAAAACAATCAAATATTATCAGAATTTGCATGTATTAAATACATTTTGGCTTTTGGTTAGGATTGCAAGTTTGGTTTCTCCTGTGTAGTCAATTAACTTCCTACGGCAACCAAGTCTCTTACTGTAGCTTAAGTAACCAAATCATACAAAAATTTTTCGGTCTTCATCCACATTTGCCCCTGGCATAATAAAAATGTCTTTCAACTGATTTGTTTCATTGATCTGTCATCTCTCCAATTTAGAAAGCATTTGTACTCTGCCACAGTTGAATAGAGACTTATTGCAATTGAATAAATCATTTACCCGTAAACAAAAGTACTGTAAATTCTTAGACATGCATATCCCCATATTTTAAGAAAAACATTTAGGCAGCATAAGCTAACTATCCCTGTTCCGACTGGTTACAGAAATTCAGTTGCAGTCTTTTGTGAAGTTAAATAAGTCATAACTTACGGGGGCACTTTTTGCAAGAGTTCTAAAACTGCTGGTCCGTTCCAATGTTGAGCTGCCTGTAATTCCTCAGAACAAATCCCAACTGCCTGTCATTACAAAATAATCTTGTATGAATAAAAATCAAAAGCTACTATTAAATTTTGCACATCAAATAATATTCATTAACAAGTATGGTAATACATTTCCCAACTTGTCCTTTTCTTCTTAAAAAAAAATACTCATTTATGATGATA
>BLFN01000029.1:1006325-1008825 GCA_014634225.1 Acropora yongei | reverse complement strand
GACATTGGGACGAGTAAGTTTGCGACTGTTAGATTTTTTAATTCGGTGTAAGAGAATATCACAACGAAGTTACAGCTAGGCATTTTTCAGAGACATCTGTTCACTAAACAATTTTATTGTCATTTCAAACTCAGTTGCGTACAAGATCATCACAGCTGGTGAAGAAAACTACTGAAAAAACCGCAATTAAAATCTTTTCAGGCATTGTCAATCAAAGGATAAATATTCGTGTCTGTCAACTTGCCCAGAAGGATTAATTCTATTTGGACCACTTGCCACAAGACCATCAAAACCCCCTATTGTAACTTAATTCTCTCGTTTGAGATCGTAGTGGTGCTAGAATCAAACAAAATTTTAAGAGAGTTTTGACCAAAGAAAAATTTAAGGATGCTGTTTGTCAAATGCATCCTTTTCAATCACCCTGATGACATTTTCGGGAAACGACAAATCTTATACGTTTGTTATAACTCTCTGAATTTTAATTATTTCAACTGTTTTTTACATGTAGTCCACAGCTACCCTAGAAGACTTAAAACAAGCTGTGAATGCATGATACAGTAAGAAAATGATCATGACTGCTCTCAATGATTACAATAATAATTATTTTTATTGGGAGCAGACTTGAAAAATTTCCTGGAGATTGCTGTTTACCCATGCAAATGCTTTTTACCAGGGCGACTAAGCATTTTTGTACCCAAATACCAACTCTATATAAAGTGGGCCACAGACTGCTTTTCAAAAAAATCAATGTTCATGCAAAGGAAATACTCTTGCAGGAAGTCTTTCATTTGATTGACAAGACAAATAAAACAACGACTTGCTGCTGTGTTCACATATTTCTGATATGTGTAACCAGATAAGACATGCTCTATTTAAAACTACCATTATAATAAAATACCACCAGAAGAATTTGTTTAGAAACTCATCTTCTGAGTTAATCCAAAAAGTAATTCTTGAAAAAATGCAATAGAGATTTTCAGATGTATACACATTTTTAAAATATAAATAAATATTATAAAACCACCAACAGTCATCCTTCTTCCCATCCCCACCCCCACCCCTACCCCTAACAAATTGAACGACTGCTGAGTGCACAAGCACCATCAAAGATTTTTTTCTCTCTTCCAAAACTGGTTCATTTGTGCAGTGGTTTTGCAGTCACATTTTGTCCTAAACAACAACACCAACAAACAACAACAAACAAAACAACAACAACAATTTTTTTTGCTAAAGGTCAATAATAATAATAAATTATTATTATTATTGGTTACAGAAAATTTACATGTTCCATAAGCCATTATTTTCCTTTTTCTTTTTGACTGGGTTGGATTCCTACAAAGCCCCCAAAAAATTCTGTTTGCTTTGCAAATTTTGGAAACATATTGTTATGGCATGGCATCCATGATATCTATTGTAAAGAACAAAAAGAGCTCTTAGTTTGAGAAGGAGTTGCTCTGGATGGCATTTCATTATTTCCATATTGAATGATGTCAGCTTTGATGACTTTCTGTGGAGAGATCAGTGGTCAAGGAAAAAGCACTTGCAGAGTCAATGATAAATTGAGGCACATGTGCTACAAATACAGTGAAACTGGACTAGAATTTGAACAATTTTACAACAGCTGGTACACAATCCCTTTCATCTGTTGGGTTTTGCAACAAAAGCAATTAGATGTACATGTCTATGGAAAAAGCCCTTGCGGAGTGAATGATAAGTTTTGGCACATGTGCTGCAAATACATTGAAATTGGACAAGAATTTGAACAATTTTACAACAGCTGGTACACAATCCCTTTCATCTGTTGGGTTTTGCAACAAAAGCAATTAGATGTACGTGTCTATGGAAAAAGCCCTTGCAGAGTGAATGATAAGTTTTGGCACATGTGCTGCAAATACATTGAAATTGGACAAGAATTTGAACAATTTTACAACAGCTGGTACACAATCCCTTTCATCTGTTGGGTTTTGCAACAAAAGGAATTAGATGTATATGTCTATGGAAAAAGGCCTTGCAGAGTCAATGATAAATTTCGACACATGTGCTACAAATACAGTGACATTGGACTAGAATTTGAACAATTTTACAACACCTGGTACATAAGCCCTTTCATCTGTTGGGTTTTGCAACAAAAGGAATTAGATGTACATTTTATCATGCTAACAAACAACAGCAACGTCACCAGGGAAGTCATAAAAACCTGAGGTTCAAAGAATCAGAAAGAATACCTTTTCCTTCTAATTTCTCTTCTACTTTGGGATAAATCAGGAAAAGCTTGTGACAAAGCCACATTTAAAATCTTTTCAGACATTGTCAATAAAAGGATAAATATTCGTGTCTATCTACTTGCCAAGAAGGATTCTAATTATTGGACTACTTGCCACAAAACCATGAAAACTCCCTGTTCTAACTTAATTCTCTGGTTTGAGATCTTAGTTGTCCTTCAACTCTAAAAAAAATTAACTCATAAAAACTTGAGGTTCAAAGAATCAGAAAGAATACC
>BLFN01000029.1:896110-898610 GCA_014634225.1 Acropora yongei | reverse complement strand
AAACACACCTATCGACCAATGAGAGCAAGTGTAGTAGCTCAGTTATTTTATAAACACGGACGTAATGTACCTAGTTTTTTTTCTTTTTTTTTTTCACATATTAAAGCTTATTAAAGTTGAATATTTGTTTTTGCGCTGTCATTTCTGAAGAAATGTAACTGTTTACCAGGATTGCCAAACAACAAGCCAAGCTGACTATCAGCAATGTTTTATCTTCGACGCCGTACAAGGAAGTACCAACGCCTATGAAGACACTGGACGAAACGTACGTCGATTGTAGCCCGGCAGGTTATCGTGTAATACCTTAATATACTGTACTCTTTTAACAGATAACGCCGCCGTAATGTCCGTAATGGTTTGCTTCCTACTTCTCTAACCCCACTCCTCCCTCCCCCTTCTCTCTCTCTCTCTTTCTAATGAGTGCCAACCCTAAACGACTTTTTATGTTTAATCATGACAAACGCTCTTATTTTCACTCTTCCAATTTGCGCTCCTGCCGTAATAAGCGAGAGCAATCAATTTTTCACTTGCCTTCTTCAGACAAATCAATGCTATCATTGGTGCCATCGTGCTTTCATTTAAAATTGCGATATCACAGCCCTTATATCTCCATCAAAAATGTTAAAAACATTGCTGACAAGGGGGAGAACACATGAGGTAGTTGATGCGTTCAGCAATTTCCTTTCCTTTTAATCAAAAGTCTAATCATTTTATATTTTAGTTTCCAGATATCAAGGATGTGTTGTTAATGAAGATGGCCTTTTGTCTACAATGCATCTTGTGGCGGAGAAATCAAATGCAGAGCACACTCCGCTTGCATTCCAGTTGGACGTTCCATGGGAAACTGCCAGCCCAGAGGCTAAGTCACGGAGTGTCGAAAAAGCCAGTGGGATTGTCTTTTGGTATGCAACATGATTGCACCAGAAAGCGGAGCTCAGTTATACAAAGCCCTCACCTCTCAGCATGGGATGGAGCCCTCTTCGGATCTAGAAGCACTGATGACGGCCTACAGAAATGCCAGGATCTCGGGGCTCAAGACACAGATCCTCAGTATTTACGCATTCAGGTATTCAATTCCCGTACTAATGAAGCTTCACGAACCGTACGAAAAGCTCATGCGTCATCAAGTGAAGCGAGCAAGAAAACATGCGAAACTGCATGGTCCTGGTACCATTCCAGAAAAAGAGCTAAAGCATCGTACGCGCCTTGATATGGGAAAAGTTGACCATTTTCTTGAGTTTGCCAATAAACCATATTTATATCAATACGTGGCCTATGGTAGCCGAATACTGAAACTAGACAGCGGAGAGAAAATCCCCATGCCAAATGTTGTCCGGACAGTCACACGATCTACCATGGTTAATCAATACCAGAGCTTCTGCGAAGAGGAAGGCTTTAACCCTTTGAGTCGCTCAACTTTGTTTAAAATTTTAGATGTTAGAGAGGCATCTCAACGCAGGTGAGATTCCCATTTTCATGTTAATGTATATACTGTTTTAAAAGTGTAATTACGGCATGTGTCTTCAGCTTCAAAAAGTGTAATTTAGAAAACTTCGTCTTCAGTCAAAGCTCTCTTAACGGACAAAAATAAAAAAAAAACCTCAAAAACCTTCTCAAGACTTTGTTTGAACACCCATAAAAACTATGTATTTACACATTCCCATAAGGAGCCATTCCCATAAGTAGACGCTGGGTATGATTTAGATTTTCCTGGACAAGTGCACCGAAAGGAAACGCCCTATTAGCCACGAACCCATTTTTAAAGAGTGAACTTTAAAGATTTTACAGTACATGTCGTTGCTGTCACGGTATCATATTTGTTTGTTGTGAATGAGGTCTTAGTTGTTGTTTCCGCGTTAACAATGTTTAGTGTCAGCGATCTCAGTAAACTCTGGGAAATAGCCGCCACCTATCTCATATTCCGCTAGTGGGCGCTTACGAGAATCATTCTCATGCCCTCTTCACCCCCATAAGCCTTTCACTGCTGATGTAATTACCGCAATATTGGTCAGCGGTGTCACAAGTCAAAACAAAATAGCATTTCACCGATTTTACCGTGATTTATGACTACAAACTCCATGAAATGATTGACTTCTCTTCCGAGACAGAAATTTGGGTAAAATATCAATGAATTGATTACTGTATAATCAAGGAAAGTCTAGGGATTTTGCTTTTCTTTTGCGGCGGGTTTTCAGGCGGCAAAGTCAGTACGAGTCGTGAGTTCCTGCGGCTGTTCACACATTGATTTTACGTTCAATGGATAGTTTTAAGACTTGTCTTGGGTAAGTTTTACATCAAATGCTATTTTTGTTATCAGCTCATTACTAATGCTACTTCTATCAATTTAAAACGATATTTGAGCTACAACAATCAGAAAATATAAGCTAAAACCAAATTCGTTGCTTAGGTGGCTTCACACTGCAGTGGATCGCCAAATGACGAATTTATGTCATGTTATTACGACCGTAACTCTTCACCCGGAAGAATGCCAATAAATTTT
>BLFN01000029.1:832773-835273 GCA_014634225.1 Acropora yongei | reverse complement strand
TTTCTTCCAAACATTAAGGTTGACGATGATTACCTTTAATTTTGTTACCTATGGTGTGTGAACTTCCTCTTTTGTTTTTATGGGTCATTTTCCTGAAAAGGGGAAATAATTTTTCTGCTCATCACAACACAACAAAAGCGAGCTAAAGTAGCATATTGTTCAGTGCCTTTCAGTATCTTCATCATAAGATATTTGTTTACTCGAAAACTTAGACCCTAAAATCTAAGACCCTCTAGGTGTCTCGAAACTCTCAGACTCTAAAGACAAAACAAATTTAGACAGCGTGTGCCACGGATTCTTACAAACCGTCTAGTTTCTCGAAAACTCGAAAACTCAGACCTCATAAAGAAATTGAACTCGTGCCTTGGAAATTATAACTACAAACAAATGACAGTGAGATCCTTGTTAAATTGACCGCTGATATTGACAATATGATTAGAAAACAACCTATGTCCGGTTGCAAGACCGTCACGTAACGCACCTCTTTGGCTCGGATGGCTTCGGAAACACTGTGGCTGAATTGGTTTATGTACTTAATAAAGCAGCCGAAAATATCGATATTAGTGTTATTTTTTTTATTTTTTTATTTTTTTTTCTCAGCGGGTCTGAGTTTTTAGGGTCTGAGTTTTCAAGACACCAAAGGGGTCTGAGTTTTTAGGGTCTGAGGTCTGAGTTTTCGAGTCACCCAGGTTATAAGCCGTCCGGACTTCGCTTGTTGGCTTTTCTTCAAATTGTGTGCTCCGAAATGACCGACAGCAGGAAAAAACGAAAAGTCCTAGGATCCAAAATCAAATATTCGATAGAAAACATTTGGAAAAAAAAAAGGCGGCATTTTATTTATCCAAACCAGTTTCAGTTGAAAGCCTGAAAACAACAAAACGTAAGAAAACAAAGAACGACGCGAATCTCTTTGGCGTTTCTCATAGAAATTGGAAAAATAAGGCAATTAACAATCATAACTCGCAGTAGTCGAGACAAATCGTTAATTAATTTTCTTGGCATAAATGTCCATATAAAAAGACAAAACAGGAGTACTAAGCTGCGCACAGTTTACTTCAGCCAACAAACACTTCCAACGCAGAGCTTAAGCAGAAGCCACCATTTCACACAAAAGTAAGCTTAAGTCGTATTATTCTCATTCCTACCAAGGAAACTTCTACAATGAAGGATTTTTAGTTGCAAAACCGTCCAGTTTAACACAAAGCAACGTCCGAAGACAGCGTAGGATTAAAACCTAGCCAAACCACACGATCTTTTCAAACTAAGACCTGTAAAGTATAAACATGCAAGCTTCTGTAGCCAAACACGTCAATGAATGACTTATCGAAACGATCAATGTACTTAATCGATCTCCTCACCAGTTAACTATAAGCCACCTTCCTCTAAAATAATCCTTAAACGCATTCCCAAATAACCAATAGCTAGAATAGAAAACCGAGATGACATTTTTTTCGCCCCACTTTTAGGAACTTAAATCTTAAATTTCGCAAGCTATTAAACGAAAGATCTCAGATCTCAGAATGCATAAAACGGTTTCCATAACAGCTTTTATGAAGCTAATTGAAACTTTTGCCGCAGTACTGCTAAATTAAGGAAACTTCTTATAAGCTGATAAATAACTTTATTTTCTAATATATTAGTATAGCTAACGTTTCAGGTTTGTTGTTTGCTTTTCTTTACCTTTTCTTCAAACTTCTATTCCGAGGTATTTCTATCTGTCGGTTTTCCATTCTTGTAAAGAGCAAAAAGAGTAGATAATACTGTTCTAGAAACATCTGATAACTCGCCCCGCTCTATAATTAAATGTAATTCCTTACCTTCATAAGTGGCTGTTAGTTATCCGCTGTTTTGTGTCTCAGTTTTCTACTAAACTAACCCTATTACAGTAAAGTTCTGATTGAAAGAGTTTCTGATGCAAAACTTGTTGCGTTTCATTTCATTGTTTGTTTTATTTTGATTCTTAGTATGTTTCTAATTCACTTGGCTGAAAGTGATAGTTGCATCCACCTGAGAGGAAAGTTTGACTGAAGGTAGTGCCGTAGCTGTGCCCCCGTGGGGGACTGTATTAGTGACCCAGGTTAGTGTAGGAGTTTGTATATACTGGACAAAGCTTGATTTTAAATTTATAAGTCGTGCCCGCCTCCAAATGTAGGTCCGTACGATGAGTAGGTGTATATGAAGTAGGCATATGAGTTATCACCCTGTCCAGACTGTGGCAGTTTCAGCGGATCCCAGTCTGGCTTATTTACCAGTGAGAACAGGAAGGCTTTTTAATCGGTCTTGTACGCACACCTGGAAAGTGAAAATGAGAAGATGATATAAAATGCTTACTTGCTCCAAATTGACTTACAGTTGTTCGAGGTTATGGAGCCTCTTGGTATAGTTAGATTATGAAAAAAAAAGATATAACGTTAAAACTAATTTTTAAAACTATTTTTCCTTTCAGTGAAACTTGTGTTCTTTCCCCCGTTGCTTGTCACTGCGATTGCAATTCAATCTC
>BLFN01000029.1:661111-663611 GCA_014634225.1 Acropora yongei | reverse complement strand
GACAAAGTTGAGGTCCATAAAAACGCAAAAAGAGAACTTGGCCAATATCTAGCCATCTTGACCTCGCACCTGGTCAATAATAACATACATAATATCGCAACAAGACCATCTCTGATCAGCGCATAAATTTTGAGAAACTGAAATTTTCAATGGTAATTTCCGTTTGTTGAACCAGGATGACAAATTGTAAACAAAACTACGCTTGAGAGGAAAAAAGTTTTGCATTTAGAATATTCCCAACTTCCTTTCTGAATTCTGAAACTAACGGTCTTAAATATTCATTAATTTAGTTCATAATAACTGCCACATAGAGGTCAACCATAGGCGTTTAGTAGATTAAGACAAAAAACTTGAAAAGTCAGAGTTTGAATACGCAGTGCCCGTGTCTAATCGTTACTAACTTTGTCAACCAAAAAGGATTTTAAACCGAAAGACGATAAGCTGGATAAATAGTTTATTTGTACCTATCGACAAAGGCATAAACGCCCTTTTTCAGTCTAGTTAATCTAGTTCAGTCCAGTTTTGCTGCGCTAGGCCAGGCATCGTATTGAATTCCAGTGGCGAATCTAGGGATATATAGGGGAAGAATTGAAAGAATCGAAGTATATGTTCCGAAGAATGTCCAGATAGCTTAGGCCGGCATTTCAGTCGCCATTTGAAATAATTGCAAATTTAAATTATTTATCAACCAAAAAAATTCAATTGACTTCAAAAAAAAAAAAAAAAAAAAAAAAAGAAAGTAGAAGTAGCCAAAATGGAGGAGCTGGCTAGTCACCCTACTCAACTCCTGCATTTGAAATGTCCATTGTCGCGGTGGGTAAATGTGGCTACAGAAACAGAACAGTTGTACTGAATACAGCTGAAAAAGGAGAGATTTGCGTGCGAAATTCAGGCCTTTGTCGCTAGTAATTCAGTTGCTCTCTTAACTACGAGGATCATACACTGAAAAATCTGCAGTTAAAATACACGAATTTCATGTAATCACATCATATATATCGATCTCAAAATATAAACTGCGCACGTATTACAGGAGCATTTCTTTGTTTTATTCCGCAAACCCACATGAAATCGCCTAATTGAAGATTTTTACATCCACGCATTGTCAGACAATTAACCGCCTCTTGCATATCTTTTCCTCAAAAGAGCTCAAACGAGTTAAGTTGTAAACAAAGGGAAATTGAACATTATTGCCGCATTGCAACTTCCTCGTTTCGTTTGCTATAGAGTTACTGAATACTGTAGATTAAAGAACGCAACTCTACATTGAAACTTGTCGAAGAAAAGCGACATTTCGGCATATTATTCTCACTTTCGACGTCAGAAATAATTATTACCTGCAAGCAAAGTGTAGGACCTTTTCTCCAGTGGTGTCCATGATTTTTCATAGGCCATCCATTGACGCTGTAAGTGGCTAGAACATCCCGTGCATACAGTTACGCGACCTCCGGTGAATAAACTTGCATTTCCGCTGTGTTTTAACGTAGCTAAAATCGGAAAGAAAGGTCCATGTTTTCGTGTTTGATAGTACAAACGTTTTATTGGTCCAGGACTCGGGTCACTACACGCCACACACATCAAACGGCGTTCAGACATTTCCTTGAATGTCAAGTGCCCGTTTCCCGTAGAAAACCGTCGACAGGTTTTCCTGTCGTGAAAAAGACTTCGTTACTGAACGTAATGCCAGTTACGTTAAACGACTGTAAAATTATATATCGTTTCCATAACACCGCCACAAACACGAAATCAGCAGCGACTCCAGTGTACCTGCTACGGTTTGTCGTAAATAATTAAAGAACTTCGCGATTTGACTCAAGATTAGTTCGATGACTTTGGATAAGTTATTCAAAACGTTGCTAAGGCAACGACTGTTTGTAGCCGCCAGCGAGGAAAAATGCCAAACACCTGCGCGGTTTTCACAAGTGATTTCACGAACACTCGGCATGCGGCCAATCTACTCCATTGATAGGAAAAACTTCCTTTATCATTTTTCGACTTTTACCCAAAACATCACAGTTCAGCAAATATTATGACTGAGAAGAGTGATTAATCAGCAGTTGTATGATGAAGATCCATGGTGAATGCCGACCATACGAACACAAACGCGAAGCACACCCTCAATGTGCAATCACAGCCTTTCGGTAGATTCCGCTCTTTCGAGCCCGGAGTTTTATCAGCTTTTATTTTAACTGCTAAGTTTCCTTCCTTAACCCGCAAAGTCTCTGCACAAATTCTCCGTCGAAACTTACATTTTCTTTTCACACCTTCAAATCAAGTAATGAAAGCAAAACAGAGAAAGCATAACTAACGTGTCTTTGTTTGGTTTCGTTTTGTTTCCCCAGGTCATTAAGGTTCTCTTTCCAATCAAGGTACCAAATTAATATTTGAAATAGTGCCATCGTTTCCTATTTTGACGTAAACATTTTAATGGAGACTTAAAAGTTCACCTTAGAGGTGCGCTCTTTAATTAGAAGCCCAGTTGATATCTAAAAGTACAAAAAAG
>BLFN01000029.1:324150-334150 GCA_014634225.1 Acropora yongei | reverse complement strand
TTGCAGTTTACTTGAGAGCAAAGTTCGCGCAACTGGTAGATGACGACGCCTTTACTTGCTGCGAATTCTGTTCCAAGTACTTGCATTATACAGGATGGATTTACAATTCCCTTTGCCTAGTCTTTCAGTCTTTATCCAGAATTTCTTTGTACGCGCTTTCTCTTGCCTTGGCAAGCGCATATTCCTTTTCTGGATGCGCTTGAGTTCATTTTCTTTTTCAAGATTCTCCATTTCAATCTTGACGGTGGCTGCTTTTGCAGCAGCGTCTGTTCCAGGTTGCGAGGCGGAATGTAGAGAGAGTCTATTTGAGCTGGCTTTCGAACTTCTAGATGATTTTAATTTTGCGTTTAATCTGTGCAGCAATGACTTAGTTTCTTCTTTCTTCGCAAAAGTATCAAGGAGGCTTTCAAATGCTTCATACGCCTCCTTACAGCCATCTTTTAAAAAGTCTAATTAATTACGTTCGACCTCTCCAAATTCTAACTTGAAGTTCGTGTCCGGATGTTCACGTAGTATTCTGAAGTAATCCAATTTCGTTTAGAGATTTCGGAAAGCTGGTTCCTTATTTCTTGCTTTCATTTCCTTAATAATCACTTCATATCCAACAAGGGTGAATGAAATAATTGTTTTAGTAAATTCTCAAACCGGGTTTTGCCGCCGATTTCTATTTCCACAATTTTACAAAGCGTCCGGAAAGAGCATAGAACTTCTGGTCATTAAAGAATGCTTTAATATCCTTCCTCCGATAACTTCTGCCATGGACTTTAACGTCGGACATTGAACTCTGATTGGGTGAATTTGAAGTTTCTGACGGAAGAAGGCACGGTTTATGCTGTCACATGCAGCACTAAGTTAAGTTAAAGTTAAAAGCACGAACCCAAAGAGACAGTTATTGCTAATCTAGCGAGAAATCTGCCACGGCTCGCTTGGCAAGGTTCGACACAAATGCCGAACTACTGATTGGTCGAAAGTACTCTAGAACCTTGTAATCCAACTCAGACATCCCTAACGAAGGAAAAACCAGCGCGTTTTTCCAATCCTCAGCAGAGTCCAGTTCGTAGAGCAAACTTGATTATCATTTCTGAGGGACGAATTTTTACTGCTTTCCAAGCTCGTGCGACCCACTTGCAGTCTTTCGTTTGGATGGCCCTCCTCATTTTTCCTGTTTCATTAAGGTGTGAACTACTTGAGACATCAACCTCTCTCACTGCTCACGAATACGATTTTTGAATCAACGGTTGACAATAAAGTCTGAAGGTTGTAATTTCTTGGTAAGGCATCCAGAAATTACCCCAGCAGTTGTTTGGTGTAGGGGCTTGAAAGTGTTGACAGAGTCTTCGTCAATCTATGGGCTTGCAATCGTTGTGAAACTGCGGTGAGGAACTTTCCAAAAGGAAATCTCGGTTTAGCTCATTTTACACTTATTGCTTTATGAGTGCAATAGCTTGATTTAAACAAGCCTGTAATGGCAACGCCGGAGTATTCTGTGAGGGATGCTCTTCTTAATAATAGAACAAATGTCATCGTGAGGGACCTTTAACAAGTTTTTCGATGTTAATTGCTTTAAGTTCTTTGCCAGGGATTTGGCGCTTTCAGGTGTAGTCCTTTTTTATCAGGTACACGAGGATGTCTCGATTTAATGTTGTAGTACTTTTGTTGGCTTCTTCCAAAATATGCTTCGATCTCATCAAACTTTTTCCTTGCCTTGATTATCCTTTGATGACCGTTTTAGTGCACGATAATTACGAGAGAGATCATGGAGGTAGTTCAAAAATTGAGCACATTTGAAATTTCATCTTTAGTGTGCCATTTTCCTGCCTTGACAGCATTGTAAACAGAAATGAAGAGCTTCGGCACCCCTCTAAAAAATATGTAGTCAGTTAATAGGGCCGTTCGGAATCCTCCTGTACGTCCGCTGTCTGACACGTGTGCATATGCGTTTCGAATAAATCGCAAAAGATGCACCGCAGATGACGTCTCATAAGTGCGACTTCCACGACCTGAGGTCATCTCCGAGTGGAGTGTTGGAAAGAGCCGACTCCAATCTGACAAAGAAGATAAGCTGTTCTCAATCTGTTGCACGACAAGGACAACAGGCCGGGTGTGGTCATGAGGATTATATGTTGCAATTTCTTTCTGATTGGCTACTGCGCTTATGAACTGTACTTTTCTCCCATCTGACCAAAAAAAGGGATGTTTCAGAGAATCTAATGCCGTTGGTCGCTCATCCCTTTTTGCACTTATCAACTGCAATAACAAGTCTTCAGCTTCTTCACTAAGGTCGTCCCAAAGACATTTGTTATCGGTGATGATGTTGTTTTCGATCACCCCAACTTGACAGGCTTCGTCACTTGCTTCCTTTTGAAAAGGATGACGTCTATCAGCCAACAAATAATGCAAAATAAGGCCAACAGCAAACAAATCTGATTGGAATGTGTGCTCAGGTCGTCTTGAGTTAAGTAGCTCTGCGGCCATCCAGCGTCTAGAGCCAGCATTGGAATGGTAAACGCTTGAGCCAGACGACGTCACAGCTCCGAGATTTTTGCTTAAACCAAAATCAGAGATCTTGAGACGTGGTATACCTTGGTCAAAGTGAAACAAGATATTGCTTGGCTTTAAATCTCGATGCACAAAATTTTTTTCATGTAGGTATTGCACACCTTGTAACACGTCTATGCAAAGATAAGGAATTCGATCAGCTTCAGGATGCGAACTCAACAGATCATCCAAGTGGCCCTCCATCAACTCCAACGCAATCCATGTGAAATCGGTCCGTTCAATAACTCTTAAATACGTCACTACTTGAGGGCACCTGGCAAGTTTTACAAGACTCTGAACTTCTCGATTTTCTTGACGTGTTTGCACGCGTAATCTCTCTCTCTCTACTCTTTTCAGGGCCACTTCTTTTCCATCCTTGGAGTTAATACCGGCAAAAACACGGCCAAATGACCCAGAACCAATGGGATCTCTATGATAGAAGAAATCTTCAACACTCCCAACGTTGTGTCTTCTCACCACCTGAAATAGTTTTTCAGAGTGAGCGACTGAAACACTGTTCCACGGAAAAAACGGTTCACAGTCACGTTGTTTCGGAGTTCTCTTAATCTGTGACACTAATTTCTTGTTTGCCGACACAAGTTTAAGCACCGAACAGCTTTTCTTGTCTTTTAAGTTATAATCTGCTCCATGTGATCGAAGTGGGTTGATGAATTTCCGATAAATTGAACTGTCTACTTCTTGTTGAGGAAGACTAACAAGCTTCCCACAAACTATGTGCAACGGGGTGTCACCTTCCCCATTTATAGCATTGACATCAGCACCTTGTTGGAGCAAAGTAAAAAGAAGCTTTCTCACTTGTGCTTTGTCGTGATTGCATAAAATGTGTAAAAGGGTGTTACCCCTTTGGTCTTTCTTGAAGACAAACTCCTTGTCCTTGTAAATACTTGAAGTAATGAGGGAACAGAGATCATCTAATTTCCCATATTGCAATAAGACTTCAAAGACACTTTGACCCTCATTGTCCTCTAACCAAGGATCTAATCCATAGTTCACTCCATCTTCAAACCATGCATCCATGTCAACCGATTCATTATTAATCACGTACTGCAAACATCGAAAAAGAAGTGGTGAACGCCCGCGGTAATCCTGGACGTTGGCCCCTCCACCGTGCTTTAAAAGGACCTTTGCTATCGTCCATAGTTTAACCAAGTGCAGTGGTGTTTGGCCATCATCATTTTGTACGTTCACCAGCGACATGCGTTTGAGGAGGACTTCAGCAATACGAACTATTTCCTGATGGTGGATTGACGAGTCGCTTACCAAATTGTGAAGAGCAGTATTCCCTTCTGTATCCCTGCCATTCAACAGTTTCTTGTCCTTGCCATGCACGAAATTTATCATTTCGATAGTTTCATCCACCGCACGACTGATCAGATTCTCGCTTTGAGACGTTTGAGGGTCTCGTACCAAATACTGTATGTGTTCCAGGATGAGATATATGATAGATTCATTTTCATGGCTTTTAACGTCAATTTGCGCTCCTGCATCAACCAATACCTCCCATGTTTTGACATAAGATCCTGGGGAAAATTGGCTACGAAACACATCATGGCCTTTGAATCTTTGAGTCGAGACGGTATACAGAAGTGGAGTTTCCCCGAGATTGTTACGTTTGTTTACGTCCTTGCAACTTGGAAGAAGACAACGGAGCGCCTCCAACGCCTCAACTGTTCCACGGGTAGCTTCTCTTGCTGCATAAAACAACACTGTATTTCCCTCCTCATCCTTAATGCAAGTCTTGGCTCCTAGATTCAACAGAGTATTGACCAAAACAGGGCTCGACACTGCACACATAAGTAGAGTCTTGCCATTAAGCTCTGGAATCGAAATATCTACACTAAAGTCCTCTGGCATCAGGTTCCTTAGTAGTAGATCCGCTAGAATATCTTCTATCGAGGGGATCTCTTTTTTAACATCGTGGAAGGACGATTCTAATGCTTTGAAGATTTCTACCAGCAATTTCGTTTTTGAATCCAGGCTCATGCTCTCCATGAAAAAGGTCACTACGTCTCGTGGGTGGGGGTCACTGGCCTGATCAACATTGCGAAGAATATCGCATCCGTCTGAAGATCGAAACAACATCTTCACAAACTTACAAGGATCGTATTCACTGGTTTTCTGTGCATGAAGTAACAGTTTGACCATGGTTGCATCATGGCGGTAAACGGCTACATCTAATGCTGATGGCTTCCTTGAGCCCTCTGGTTGAAATTTGCAATTCTCACCAGTTTTCAGAAGCCATGAAATCAAACCTTCATCTCCAATGGCAGAGGCTGTGTGAACAAATGTCCACCCATCATGACTGATGTTAACTAAACCACCTTCATTAACAAATCCCTCAATTCTGCCTCTTACTGCAGATGAGTCATTGGAAAAGAGTGAAGGTGTGAAAAGCTCCTTAATGTTATGATCTTCTAGCGAATCTATTATTTTGACCTCAAAGGCTCTTTCTGCAGGAATCCCATACTCTTGCAACACATCTTCTGGCTCAAGGAGGATACCACGGGTAACGTCTGAACACCCTGTTACATCAATCTCTTCGAGTGAAGGGCAGTACCATCCTATATGCTTCACCAATGAGATGCTAAGATTGGCTGATTCGTTTGCATCGTTTGCAAAACAGATATCCCGTACAATGAGCTTCCTCAACAATTTGGCTGATTTGCAAACTTCAAGAAGTTCTCTTGGAGATGAAAAACAACGCCTTGAGAGATCAAGCTGAGTGATCTCACCAGAAACTTTCAATTTAGTTATGACCTCAGGCAGTGACATCTCAGATTCGGTACTGCAGTCAAGGGGTGCATCCGCAAAACGCAGATAAATGCAACTGTCCGTAATACTCAGCTCTAAGGGGCCTTCATCCGACAGGATACTCTGGAGGTAATCTACAATACGTTGCTGGTTACTACTTGTGCTTGTGACATTGTTACGGCTTTTCAATAATGTTAATGCAAAACCAGTTCGCCTTTTAAATACTTCTTCTAAAATGTCCAACTTAACGTTTCCTCCTTCAGCTTGGACAATATGTGTGAGGAGGTTATGAATATCCATATCAAATGAAAGGAGTCTTGAATCCATCTCGCTGTCACTATACAGCCTACAAAGGAAGAAGATAACAATAATAATAAGTATAATAATAAATAATAAATAATAACAACAATAATAATATTAAGAGTTCTGCAATAATTCTGCCAGTGACTTGTTTTGCATTTGACTGTTCACACTCTGTCTCAACCCAATAGCTTGGTGGTTCAGAAGCACCGAAGGATACACGTACTCACAGAACAAGCAAGAAAAATTAACACACTTACTCTATGTGGAAAGTCCAGAGATGAAAGTGTACAAATATCTGACACTGAAGAACTGAAATTGCTACATATCAACGACCATTACAAATTCCTCGGAAAATATGAAAACTGTACACAATTAGAAGAGCAAGTTTGTAACAAGTCAAGTAAGGAATATCTGAAATGAGTATCTGTTATATGGTCAATATATCAGTCCTGAGGAAAGTGCACGCGACCAATACATCAGCTCTACCGGCTCTTCAGTACCACATGTGGACAAGCAACTGGACGATAAATAAACTGAAGGACATCGACTGACGTACAAGATAATTGGAGAGGAAGAAGGAATGCATCGCTACGAAACCATCAAACTGCTTTACCTACCAGAACTTACAAATTAACAACGAGTAAAATGGCTAACTACCTCAGCAAAAGCAAAAGACTAAAGGATCAAACATGCAAGGACACTCAAAATGAATACAATAACACGGGAAAGATGATTGATCATCAAGAAAGCCATCAAGTACACCAAAGAATTCAACATCGCATGCAGCTTTGACGTTGCAGGTACTACAACTGTAAGTAATATCTCATCATCTACAAACAAGACCAAAAAGATAGCTACACCATCACCAAAAGCAACCAAGGAGCTGCCAAGAACAAAGATTATGGAAAAATATGCTAAAGAAGCAGAACAGCAGTCATGGCTAGGAGCCTACATCAGCAAAGAACTCCAAGATACAGAAATGCCAACTACAGCCCATCATATCCTAAAGAAATGGAAAAATATCAGATTGTTAAACGTATCTATCACTGGCTACTTCAAAAGTACAACTTTCAGGAGAGTGACAATGAAAAACCATGGTACCAACAAAAACCACCTTCTGCAGTAATGAAGAATGAAAATGCAAAAATTCTTTGAGGTATACCTTTCCAACTTCAGAAGGCTCCAGAAAATGAAGCTAATAAAATAAACATGGCAGTATATTACGATAAACAGACTAATACGGGACACCCCTTGAAGGTACTGTCTGCCAAGTTGGCACATTTGCTGACAAAATACCTGAGAAAAAGGAAACATACCAAGAGCTATGTGCAGGCATCAAACAACTTTATAAAAGCAGAAGAGTTAAAGAAATCAATATTGTTTTTGACTTTCTTGGAGGCTACCATGAGGTGCTAAGGAAAGGACTAAGCTCAATAATGAACACAGACAAAGAGCTGTCTTTCCTTATTGAGCGCTGTCAGAAATTGATTATCTACTAGAACCCAAATATAGTTAAGAAGTTCTATGAATGTGTATAAACTGTTTGAATGACAATGTAAAGAAAATGATTCAGAGTAACTTAACTAGCCCAGACCTATGTCCACAAGTTAAGTAAATGATCCATGAAAACAAAAATGAAATCTACAATAACAATAATAATAATAGTAATAATAACAATAATATGGCGAATGGATAAAAGAGGCAGGCACCTTGGCCCAGATAACCCTGGTCACCAGAGACTGGGGTGACATGCTCAGCAAATGTCAGGAACCCTGAAGTCTTTCCTTTTAGGATCACAACAAATGGGTAGGAGGTGCATATTAAAATTTGTTGCCAACTCACCTAGAAGTAGGGAACTTATTTTTAAGCTCCCTAAACCTTCCCCAGCCATTGGCTTTACTAGTAGCTCTCTCTTTAATGGAATGAAGTGAAATTCCAAATGAAGTCAAAAACATGAATGAGGCTTATCCAGACAAAGCAGGTCTCTTGCTTGACAGGAATGATATGGGGGTGACATGATGAAAGAGTATGAACAAAGATTTTTAAGATGCAGAGATGTAACCAAGTTTTCAAATTTAGGGGTCCTCTGGACCCCATACTGAAAAATTTGGGGGTCCATTGCAAAGTTTTGGGGGTCCTGCTAATTTTTGTCAACAAGACTAATAAATATTCGATGGCGCCCAGAACCTAGCGCGGGTTGAGAAATGCGCAAATTACTCACTTACTACGGATTCATTTTAATATTTTTCTGTAAACTCTTCTTCAATTTCTGTAGACACGTTCTTTTTAACTGAAATAACACTAAATCCGAAAAAGTTGCATAATTTGCAACACGGCCAAGTTACGTGCAACCGAGACGATGACATAAGAGCGCCCCAAATTAATCAACAGGCACGAAACCAAAATTTTACATACTTCGCCGTTGGGTTCTCTGTCAGGTCGCTCACGATAAACAAACCAATGCTTGAAACGCGCTTGGAATGCATACAACAAACTCAACTTTGACAGAAATGTTATGTTAAACAATCATTGGCAGATCGAAAGTGGTGCCGATTGTGTGTCACCCAAAAACAACTCAGATACCATCACGCAAAACCAAAATTTTACATACTTCGCCCCTGGGTTCTCTGTCATTTCGCTCACGATAAACAAACTAGTGCTTGAAATTCCCTTGGAAAGCATGCAAATAACTCAACTTCGACTGAAATGATAAATTATTGTTTGCAGATCGACAGTGTGGCCGATTGTCTCACCTAAAAAACAACTTGGATAATGTCAGGCAGCACGTTGGAATTCAAACATAACTACCGGTAAGTAAGCATGAGCGACTGAGGAAATATTCATAACTAAACACAAATGGCTATTCCGCTTTAGTCTGAAAATTTACAGCGAACTGGACCGTGAAGAGCCAATCAACTGATAAAAATTGTTTTCACGAAACCCAAATTTACATATCGTGTGATGCTCTTTTTTGCTAGAGTTTGTAATTTGCATAAACATTCGATTTTTTTTCTCCTTTCTTCAACACTCTCTGCGTCCAACAGAAAAACGAGTAGGTCCCAGGACGCCATGACGCACTCTGGATACATCTCTGAAGATGTGTGAAGGCAATGTGAAATTTCAGGGCTAATTAAGGCTAATTAACTGTCTTGATTTTGAAAGAGGAATGTTTTGGATGACCTCAAAAAGTAGTGAAAAATTGAACAAGAGATTGCCTTGCATTTCAATTAGCATGAAATTTTACAGTAAGAAAACGACAATTTGCAAAGAAGAAACACCATCAGATTTATGGTGTCTAGCAAATAAACTGATTGTTGGCAAAATGTCGGCACAGAGGAATCAGTGTAACAGATTGGCAAGAAATATCCAATGTTGGCTCAGAGACGTATAAAATAATGGTGTTGCAAGAGCTGTCCTTTCGAGTCTGTACAGAAAATATGGCTTGGAATGTGCTGAAAAATGGTATGGGCATGTTCCTGAAAATGTTCAAGGGTCTGAGGAAGTAAAGATCCTTCGGATTTAGATCATGACATTGACTGGTCGCAGCTTACCAAGTTATTGACACAGGAATAACAGGTGATGCGAGATAAAAGACAACGGTAAATTAAGAGAGCATAGAAAAAACATCAATATCTAGCAAATGAAGAAACTTAAGGAATATCTGAAAGACCAAGGCATTTAATTAAAGTTGTACCCATTGTACAATTTTGCTGGTTATCACTGCAAAAGGATTGCTGGCCGGCGCGTCTTCTTGAAAACATTGGGCTGAAACTAAGTAGTGTGGCTCAGATTCAAAATACCAGCTTATCAGCAATTGCCAAAATCATCCTTTATTTTTGAGTACAGAGCCTGCGGGTAAAAACCCGCATTGGAAACCTTTTGTCATTTACCTCACTGTAAACTGGCTCCTGAATTGGTAAATCAACTGCTTTCAAAATCTCCCTTGTAGCTATCTCTACAAAACAATATGAAACTGAGTTTAGTTTGAAACAGACCCCTGAAATAGGAATAAACTTTTTTTGCCACACAGAAGTGCACTCGCGTGGAACTCATTTACTCTGTAGCCAACGTTAACTTTCGCTGTCTTGAGAAATTGTCAAACGTTTCATGCTTCAGTCGTCGAAAATTGAACGTCCCTTCCCAAGGAAAGCTAGGTTTTCAACAGCAACGGCGATTGCAAAATCCCGAATACGAATTACCCATTTAATCATGAAGACTTTGATTGAAACCGAAGCGATCGACTGAGGTAGATATCTAGCTTTTGTGTGGATTTATTCGAGCGCCTTTGTCTTCTATTCGAAGTCTCGAGCCTTTCCATTTGGGCAGGCCTTGTGTGAAAAAATCGATGGAATTGCACTTAGACGATATGATAAGAGTCACGATGAAA
>BLFN01000029.1:314150-316650 GCA_014634225.1 Acropora yongei | reverse complement strand
AACTACAATATATAATGAGGTCTTGCCAGGTTGGGGGTCCCAGGTCGCTTGTCAGAATTTTAAAATGTCTCGTGTCGGCGTTTTGTCAAGGGTTCACGTCGCTGTCAGAAATTGATTGACATACATTTGTAACACATTTTGCTAATTTTCGGCTTTGAAGTCGCTGTCGGTATTTCTTAATAGAATGGCCGTCGTTTGTCGCTATTTCATTTGGGCGCTGTCACTACTTTTTAGCCCATGTCGCTTGTCGGAATTTACCCTGGCAGGGCCTCTTTAATTATTACTATAGTTACAACAGCACAAAGTTTAATAGTGATACATACCAGCAGGCCTCAACACGATTGCTTGAAAATGCACTCACCCTGGGGTTTCAATAATTATAATAATATTATATAGGTGAATTGAGTTGTAGGCGACAGGTTGCCTTAGAATGTTTCAATAAGTATTTGCTGAATGTCTTGATACCAGGAAGATGCAGATGTTCCAACCATGCAGCTAGCTTGGGAATTTCTGGAGTTAGCACGTCTTGTGTTTATAAGGTTTGTAATCATACCTAGTTAGTAAAAAAATTCTGCATCAAAGTCTATTGAGCACTAGAGTTCCTGGACTGTTTAGTAACAACCTATCCAGCTAATGCAGTGCAGGTGAAAAGGTGAAAGTATTGTCAGTGGCGCATACAGTAGCTTTGTCCATTGTTGAATCTATCATTGAAGCCCTGAAAAATGGATATTACTTATAATGTCTGCTAATATGTTTCATCCTCATGTTCTTGGGCAAAAAATTATCAATGGCATTGATGTTGTTAAATCTCTGGAAATGGCAAGGACTTCAAAACAAGATGACCATGAGTCAGTATCCCCCAACTCTGTTGTCTCTCTCAAATCCTTCTTGCAAATGCTCAACACAGGTAACCCAACAAGGTGCAACAGTACCAATGGTAGTTTATGCACGTCTTGACTGAAGGTTGCAATGAGTCTTTAGTTGATACAAGCTTGCATCCGGTGCGTGACATGCCATGTAAAATGTGAATATATAGTAATCCTTTTGTATCATTCACTTATTTGCTTTATCCTTATCTCTTAGGAAGGATGATAGGCAATCACAGTTAAATTTAGCTGAAGTTCACCTCAAACTTGGAGAGATTCAGCTAGAACAGGGTAAGGAAACACATTGAGCTTCTTGTATGCTTATCAATAATTATTATTTACTTAGCATTTGGTAATGGTTTGCAGAACAATTTGTGGATGCTGAAACAGACTATCTTAAGTGTCTTGAGCTTCAAGAAAAGCATTTGGAACCAGATGACAGACTTATTGCAGAAACGTATCCTGATCCTATAACACTAAACTAAAATCTTTGTATGTTGTCCTTGTATAGTAAAATAGCGTAAAGTAGAGCGAGGCCTATAACTACAGTTAAAAAATCCAAGCTGTTGCCAATAATATTATTATTATTGGGGGAATTGTCAGGGAGGACAAAATATCCTCAGTTTCAGCATTTTTTTATAGACCATACTTGATTTTAAATTATTTTATTGTTATTAAATTAAAATCTTCAAATAGTAGTTACCAACTTTCACTTTTGAAATAAGGCAAAATGGTTTTTTTGAGGTAGACTGCAAAATTACTGAACTGGAATCCATGTAATGTTGGTTTTTAAGGAGGTCTGAGGTGAGAACTTTGACAGAAAAAAGAAAAACAGCTGGGCTGAGAGGAGAATCAAACTTTTATCTAATAAAGCAGGTAGTGTGGCTCAGATTGAAAATCTGTTGCACTGCACTCAAGCCCACTTTGAAAACTAGTGGTCCGGATTCGAACCCCATTTAGGGAAGTGCTAATGGCACAATGACTGTCCAAATTCAGTTGTGCATTATCTTTAACAAGCTTTCAAAGTGCTTACAGCCTTGGCTTGGCCTATAGTTTACAACCAAGTTATACTAAGGCAAAGGAATTCTACAGCAAGGCTTTGGCTGTGATTGAATTAAAAACATCCAAACTGGAAGCACGGCTTGCAGAATCAAAGGATAAAGGAAAAGGGAAGGCAACAGATGATGACCCATTTGTTGTTGACAGAAAGGAACTTGAGGAATTACAGAACTTGTATCCAGAGATCAAAGCGAAAGTGAGTATAGCCTGGGCAAAGAAAAGCAGCTGTCTACAAGACTGAGTTAATTAAGGCAACATGCAATGAACTGATGTGTTTGGGGAGGCTGAGATGGTGGACTTTTGCAAGGGTTTTGCCTGATGATTCTCCCTTGCTCATTCTGGGTCACTGAGGTATTCATTCCACACACCAGTTTGTTATGGTATTGCGTGGTGCCTGGTGTTGGGCTGCGGCAAAGTTGCCATGTTGACCTCCTTGCTATCAACTGCACTTTCATTTAGCATCACTATGGTTTCCGTACTCCAATTCAACTGAATGTCCCATGAATTTTGATTTACCTCAGGTGGATGATGCCCAAGAGATGATTAACTCTGCAGTCAATCAGGTAATGACAGAA
>BLFN01000029.1:253571-256071 GCA_014634225.1 Acropora yongei | reverse complement strand
ACATGTGCTCACACTGGGGAAAGCATTCACCCCAACTTTATAAACTACTTCGTAGCTACATAGCAATTTTTGATGAGTATCCTGTTGAAAATACCCACAGCACTCTACGCGCCCAAACAAAACCCTCCGACAGTGCTGATGAATTAAGAAAGAAAGCCAAACAAATTTTTGCATCTAAGGAAGAACAAGCTACCTTCAGATCAGCTTTCACGTCAACATCACAGTTTTCATTTTCCAAGAACCAGCTGCAGTTTCTGCTCTGGTAATTAGTTCCATGTTAACAAGAATCGCCACAACACCAGGACAAAGCTCATTCTTGTCAAATGGAAATTCGACTACTCTAGTAAAATTTCCAACAATCTGTGCCAACAATCCCATCAAGAGTACTACTTTGCCTCTTGGATATCAAGGCAAGGTTAAAGCTGATGCAACTGAGCAATGTGACTTACCTGAATGTACTATGTCTAGCCAAAATGATGACTGGACAGTTTTAACGGGTTGCTGTCATTCCTTCCACAATACCTGCTTGAATGGCTTAAATTCATGCCCTTTATGTAAGGACTTCCTGAAAGAGAAAGTTCAAGAACTTGGTCAAACTGCAAAGCAAGCAATTCTTAATCCTAATTCAATCACTGAAGTACCAGCTGTGAGGCAGGTCAATGGAAATGACAGTTCTCACTCAGGGTTAAATTCACCCACTGAAACTTCAACTGCCAGAGAAATGGAGCCAGATGAATTTGAAAATGTTATAAGACAACTTCATCATGATATTGCAAGTCTTCATCCAACTTCACAACCATTACCCATTTCCAGCCATAACCAAAGACTCACAAGAGCTTCCAACACAAGTGAAACCCCTACTAAGGTCCCTCCACATTGCAGAAAATGCCACCATCCCATTTGTGGACACAAAAGATCCAATGGTTCACAGGTTAAATGCGACTTTTGTCCCAACAATGTCTGCACAGTAAATTCAGATAATAGTTTCTCAAGATGCAACTGTTCATGGCACAGGGAAAACCACACACAGAGTAACACTCCACCAGCTCCAACATACCAAATAACTGTAACCACAAACCAGCATGTGGATGTGACTGAGTGGCTCTTGCCTCCAAATATTTCCCAATCAACCATGGCAGGGAGTCTCATTGGAAGTAATGCTTGTACAGTTATCGCTATGCTAACTGCATGCCATTTTCTTGAGGGAAAAATTTTTATTTCTCAATAACTTCAAGATCTTAAGCAGGTTGATTCTCTCTACAGCCAGTTAATTTTCAGAGGAAACCATATTTACAGCTTGTTTTGTGTGCCTGTGCAACAACCGAACCTGGAAGTCAAGGAGATCCTTCAGTACAACAATGAAGAATTTCAGAAAATTGAACTGATTGCAGATTTGCGTTTTTTCACTGTTAATGACCTTCAATCTTATCTTGCAAGCTACCATCGCTAGCATCCAACATTTGTGACAGTCCTGATTGAGCCCCCAGACAAGGCTATGGTGTTATGCTTCAGGCATGTAAGTATTTGCCTCTTTGAAAGTCACAGACATGGCCACCAAGGAGGCATCATAGTCTCAAGCTCTTCTGGAAATGCCCACAATTTTGTGCAATACATAGAAAGAATGGTAGTGAGAGACTGGCAAACACAGTTGCAGGGATCAAACATAGCTGTACTAGGTCTAAAGTAAACTCTAAAAACTTTACTTTAGACCTAGTGCAACTATATTACTCTGAAAACTTGAATATTATAATTGTACCACATTTTCCAAGTAAGTTACTCAGCAGCTACTTTATCTATTTGGGGAAACCATTTGAAATAAAAAATGGTTTCAGACATAAACATTGTGAGCAAAATGCAAGGTTTACAACACATTTCAAATAACATATATGCTCCATAAATTATTTCAAGTACCCTGACATAAATAAAATTAATGTTTCCTTCTCTGTGCAAGTAAGTGGAGTTCCAAAACTGTGTAGCTCTTATGATAAGCTTCTAACTTGTAAACTTGATATTTTCGATAAAAACTATCACGTGCGATAGAACTGTGGGTAGTTCGAAATCTCTACGGATGCACCGAAACGTATAAGATCGACACACGCCATTTTCGACCGCTGATACACTTAAACAAACCTTTGCTGTGAAAAGCACACATTTTTCCGGTAAAAGAGCTTGCATAGTTCCGAAAAGGGAAAGTTAAATTATGCACTAATTATGTTTTTGAGTTGGGGCAACATGCCATAACAACGTTTTTGTCAATTTTTTGCCGGAACACTCACTCGACAGGATAAAAACGTCATCCACGTTGTTCATTACAAAAAATGATGAAATACCACCATGAAAGAAGCTTTACTCGATGATACTATCATGAAAGTGAAATGGACTCCAGGAGTACCTCGAAAGCAGATTTGAACGGCATATCCCATAGCCGATCATTGCCATCTATGACTAGGAAAAACAACCATAATTTCCTCGGTTGAATTGCACCACACGTGCTCGCAAG
>BLFN01000029.1:226891-230221 GCA_014634225.1 Acropora yongei | reverse complement strand
ATGTTTCCAAATTTTAAAATTGCCGGCAATTTCGCGTCAAAACGTAAACACATCAGTGCGTAGTCCTGGGGACTACCGGAAACTGTTTTCGCATGGTCCGCATAGTTCTAAAAATAACTTTTTTGAAATTAAGATATCCCAAAGGCCTGACTGGGAGACTCCCTCTCTGTCCTATTATGGCTCTTGATAGTTTTTAATAGTTTCAAAATTAAAGTTATATGTTTTTGTAAACGACATCATCATATAAAGGGTCACGAGAGTTTGTATCAGTTTTATTGAAGAAGACACGATCAAACTCAGATTGTTAAGTTATGTTTTTGTAAACGACATCATCATATAAAGGGTCACGAGAGTTTGTATCAGTTTTATTGAAGAAGACACGATCAAACTCAGATTGTTCTTTAGGAAGGGCACCTAACATTTGAACACCATTTTGGCCCGCGGGCGCGGGAATTTAAAACACTTACCGTCTAACTCCTCGGCAATGGTGAGAAGAACACAGTTCTTAGCGTACACATCGTTGCAAATAGAGTTAAAAAGCCTGCAGGTGCTTGCCAGAAAGAAAAACCACTGGGACAAACTTTTTCGGAGTGATTCAGGAACCCATGAGCTCCTGTGTGATTTGCTTTTGCTCGATCATTTTGCAAGTGCAGTGCATTTAGGTAAATTCTCTTTTTTACCTCCCCCGCCCGAGATAAATCGTTGCAGGAACAGTTCCTTGACTTTGCCACCCCTCTCTATCATCCTATTTTCTTACCACCCAGATTTTGGGTGGTCAGGTGAACAGGTAGGAAAAGGGAGAGCGCCTGGGTTCTAGTTTGGGTCATACTGACCAGTGAAAATAGTTGTAGATTCAGGATTGCTCAGCACGTGGTCCTAGTGTTTTCTTATAATTTGGGAAAGTGACCATCCCATAAAGGTAAAAACCTAAAAAATTAACCTGAAATTGCAGGAATGTTACACCTTGAAAATCCATAGAAGCTATTGGATGGATTCTCACTGTATTGTTCTTGGCACTCAAAATGGTAAAAAAAACACTGTTCCAATACTGTCACAATGGACAGTCTCCTGAACTCATAACGATGCTTTGGTTTTCAAATAATCTGATTCCTGGTTGTTGTTAATCTTGCTGCATCTTTCATGCCGAGTTCAATGTTAAAATGTAGTCAAACATAGCTGTGCAGTTAATATGTCAGTTTAATTGTTTTCAAGACAAGGGAGGTAATTTTTCCCGATTGTGAAAAGAGACTGCTTCCCAAGAAATAACCGATTCAAATGTTTGTTTCCTGGAGGGTGATTTAATCAACGACTGCTAGATTCTTACTTCTTAACAACTCACGCGCCTCAAGCAAAGTTTGGTTGAACCCCGATACGGAGCAATTTGAAGGACCACGTGTGGCAGTCGTCACTTCAGAACCAGCTGCAAACATCCCTTCCTCAGCACTCCACTATCCTTCTGGTTTTAACGTACCATCCAACCAACCAACTTATATATTGATTAAAATGTAATCTCGCGAAATTTTCACGTCCTGCGGGATGATCCCGACACTGCAGCTATTTTCAACTCCTGCGCATTTTGTATGCTTATCGAATGATCAGAGCCTGCGTGACTATCTACACAGAAGCAACTTCACTAACCAGACTACAGCTGATGAGGTCCGCGGTAAGTTCCCCTGTGGCCGGTCTCGCTGCAACACCTTCCTCCACATCAACAGCTCTTCATTTATCGATACTCGAGGTGGATGCATCACTTTTGCATTGAAATACACCTGTATTAGCGAGAGCATGGTTTAGGCTATCAAATGCCACACATCTCACAAGATCTATATCGGAGAAACTGGAAGACGCTTGGGTGAGAGATTTAGGGAATATCTACTCTCTACAAGGCTACCAGACTCCGATCTTCCTGTTGAACGGCATTTTTTTGCTTCCTCGAGGCACACAACTCAGTGGATGGTTTCTGTAATCCGTTCGTGTTTCACTGAGGGATGCCTCACACAGACGTGGTTTTGAGGCCAGGATGGTTGTCAGACACCGCACCCTACACCCTGGTGGTCTCAATGTAATGTGAACTTTACTTTCATATAAAGTCAGCGAGCGCTGTAACTGTTGCGATTTTGTTCTTTTTATTTGAGCTTTCAAAAGCACTGATGAAGAAGGAGTACCCTCGAAACGCTTGTTTCACATTTAAAATTCTTGTGCACAAATTTGAACTTTCGTTGGGAAGAGTACCAGCATTGAATATTACTATTATTATTATTATTATTATTATTATTATTTATTGTTAGGATATTATTAATTATTGGGCAACTCCATCGTACCCAGCCGAGACAAAGCTTCCGTTTTTAATAGCATTTTGAACTTGAAAAATTCAGTTATAAAGTAAAAAAAGTAAATCGACCGAAAGATATTTCGCTTATTAATTCGATTATTACGTTCTATTAATGTTTTTCTTTTAATATATTATATAATACATGAATCATTTATACAAGCTATTCGCACTTTACTTTCTTTTGTTTTGAAAAAAATTCAAGCAATGCCAAAAAATTTTCTCGTTTTGCCGATGATGTCGTATACCGTGGTCTTACGACTTCGGACCCCGGATTTTGGACTTCCGACTTCGGACTTAAGACTTCCGACATCCGACTTCCGACTCAGTTACGACTTCGGACCTCACACCCCAGACAATTTTCTTTAAGAACGGCTCGGCATTGAATTTGCCTGGTACTATGATTTCTGATTCTGTTGGAATGGTGAGAGACGAGTCACCATGCACAGAACAAATTCAAGGCCACAATCACCACTATCGATAGTAACTGGATCGGAATCAACAAAAGAGCAACGGGTTATGCCCATGCTCAGGTCTTATCATGCCCTCATCACAATTAATCTTACTACGGAAGTCAAATCTTGAATCACATAAGCCTTAAAAGGAAAAGTCTAGCAACTATGGAATCTCTGACTCCAAATTCGGTACTTTCGACATCATCGTAGTCAAACACATCGCTCACATCTACTTGTGCATTCTCAAAAACACCATCGCTTTCTTCGACATTGGCGACTTCAAACACTTGAGGATCACACTTGAATCTATTTCAATTCCATGATTGTAACAAGCACTGTTTGGAACAGGGCTGTTTTGAGTAATCGAATGCACCTCGTCCTCGCAAACAGTGACAGCAGGGTCAACTGGATCAACGAGCTCATTTGAAATAACATCAGCAGTTTAAGGAGTGTCTCTACTATAGCGCTTTTCAACATGATCTTCAATTTGAGAGGACGACAAAAACATGTGGCAAACCCGTGCCAATTTGTTTACACCAAGCGTTA
>BLFN01000029.1:73837-78837 GCA_014634225.1 Acropora yongei | reverse complement strand
ATCTCAACTGGCAAGAGGTAGACCAGTTGCCTATGTACAAGCGCAGTCGAGGAGTTGAACCAGGAGGGACTACCTGAACAAAGAACTCAGGATCTCCTGATTTGAAGTCCGGTGCCCTAACCACTCTGCCCTGCTGTCTCCTTTAAATTTTTTTTTGTATTTTCCGAAATCTTTGACCGGTTGAAGTTCAGCCAGGGACAAAAATTGTCCTTGTAATCGCGATTTATTTGAGCGAAGCATCTCTTCAGAAAGCGGGACCAGAGTTTCAGCCCGGCTACCTGGGCTGGAGTTACAGCCCGGGATGAAGAGTGCCACGAAATCGGGACCTAATGATAAACCGCTTAATACCTCATGCATTTTTTGTTAAATGTCCAGTCTTTCGAAAGTTCATTTCTGTACAATGATCTGTCTTATGGATTTCATACTTGAGAGAATGTCTATCATGCTTTTGATAGTCAGTGCTAATTTTGTTATTTATTGACAAGAAAACGACGAATTTAACCTAAGTATATGTAAACAGAATCTCACCCGATGAGACATGAAAATGCTTTGACCTTTAATAAGTCTTACCGGATAAAGGCTATGTTTCTTGTTGGAATAAAACCGTGTGTGACGTTTGCGAGGGCTTTTTTAATTTCAAATTAATTGCAAGTGCTTCATTAGCTAACAAGCAAATACTTCATTAGCTAACAAAAATGTGATGGTGTTGCGCCAAGGAACACTTTTTTTTTGTTTCCACCTCTAGAATCTCCTTGGAGGTCGCGTGAGACAAATTTCTTCCGGTTCGGCTCCGCTGTCAGCCAAGGTGACGTCATTTACTAGATGTGTCATGGGATGCCCCGTGAGTATTCTTCACAGACAACGACATGATGAAATTAGTGACATATTATGCACACTACACAAATTGACTCTATGACAAAAAGTGTAAGTGGAACCCTAACCAAACCGAGTACTAGGTAAAGTTCTAATTTATATGTATTATAGAACAGCGGATTGAGACGAAAGAAATGCTTGTAATCCTCGCAGTTTTTAGCGCTACTTTTTAAGAAGTGCGAGAAAGGCCTGACAAATTCAGGCATGAGGGGAGACTCAAGCCTTGACTCCACTGCGATGCTGATTCAGTGAAGCGTAGAGCACTGCACCGGCATCACAGATCTCGGGGCTGTAACACATTTCATGTATTAACATCCTATGTGTAGTTATGTATCTATCATCTACGAACTTATCATCGATCCACATAACGATCAGCTCCCAGTTGGCCTGATAGTTCAACTAGTTCAGTGCCGCACCGACATCGCAGAGGTTAGGTTAGGGTTACTATTTTCCAGGCCTTTCTCACTACTTCTTGTGTAGCTCTAACAGCCGTGAGTATCATGCACTTAAAAATTCCTTTCAATCTGCAGTTCAAATACATGAATTTCATTAACATTAACATCACATATATAACTATTAACTATGAACCTAATTGACCAGTTTCCCAATCATGCGCAGTACGCACGACCTTGCATAAAAGCATGGCTTCGTTTCGCTGGCAGGCTTTATTATTTTGGCAGATGTTATAGTAGAGTGCAATTTTTGCCGTTCCTCTTGACCAACACTGGATTCTTTTGTACCATCTGCTGTTTCAGAAAATAGTGGCCCGCCAGCGATACTACGTCGTACGCTCTGCGCATGCTTGTGAAACTGGCCCATTAATTTGTAATGCAAAGGCATGATATCTATTTTACGTCCCCCTCTAATATGAACAATAATCTTTCCTACGTCGCACGCTCTGCGCATGCTTGTGAAACTGGCCCATTAATTTGTAATGCATAGGCATGATATCTATTTTACGTCCCCCTCTAATATGAACAATAATCTTTCCTACGTCGTACGCTCTGCGCATGCTTGTGAAACTGGCCCATTAATTTGTAATGCATAGGCATGATATCTATTTTACGTCCCCCTCTTATATGAACAATAATCTTTCCTACGTCGTACGCTCTGCGCATGCTTGTGAAACTGGCCCATTAATTTGTAATGCATAGGCATGATATCTATTTTACGTCCACCTCTAATATGAACAATAATCTTTCCTCTTATCCATGAGTCGAATTTGAGAACCTCATTTCCGATTCCTTACTTTGGATATGATTTTCCGAACAAGGTCGAAAAAAATCCGCGAGTTCGAATGGTGTCGAGCCTATACACCGGATGCATAAATGGCGACCAAAAGAATATTCTTTTGTTTTAATTTTGAGCTAATTAGAGCTACAAGGATCGTTAACACGGGCAAAATACAAAAGAGATATTCCTTTACAACGAGGCTGGTTGGTCTGATTAGGACATAAATAAAAGAGTAATTTATTGCCCGCCATTTATGAATACGGTCTATGAACTCACAATTTTCCGTGATGTGACTGAGAAAGTGTGTGATGTGATTTGCCAAAGGTGACTCGGGTAAACGCAGGAAAAATGCGAGTGTGTGCATAAGGTCGAGCCCGTTGACCTTTCATATTACAAACTTAGATGAAGATGATTCGGGCTAACTCGGACAAATCCGACTTCTCCTAACGAGGAGTCGAACTTACGATCTTTGTATTTCTAGTTCAGGTGCTCGATGTTTCTTAGAAGGAGGGCCATTTGACTAGAAAGCATTTGATTTTTGTTCTTTTAGGTTAGCGAAGGTTACGGACAAACAGAAGCTACATGTGCAGTTACATTCCAATTGTACAACGATTTGTCTGCAGGTACGACGCCATGGCTGCTTTCCAGAAATTTGTGTTAATATTGTGAAGCACTGTCACACCATGACCAAAACCATCCAACAAATAAAGTCAAGAGGCAAAAGAAGATGAATATTCAAACAGTCGCAAAAATTCAGGTCTGTGCGATGTTTCGGGCGGGAGATCTTCGAAGAAATGTTTTATTCAAATTTGGCTCTGCACAGAGACGCCATGTTTATGTCCCTTCAGCAGCCGGAAGCTAACAAAAACATGTCATTGAGTTTGCTATAGAAAGCCTTTAGTCGTCTTCTGAGGGCTCACAAACATCTACATGAGTACTTATTTTCATACAAGGACTTTTCAGAATGCGAAATCTCGAAGTCACTATTTTAACCTAGGTTACAGCACTCTCCGCCGCCATTTTAATGTTGATATCGCGTCACGCAAAAGCTTAGAAATTCAACCTCGCTTTTTCACAAGACGAAAATCCTATCAAACTGAAAATTTGTACAAAGATGAGTCTTCAGCTGTTCTAATAAACAACTAAACTAAAATCTCAAAAGGATTGATAATTCCTCATTTTTTTAATTTTGATGACGTCACGTGAAAACCGATAATTGTTTATCTTTCTTTATTGACTATTATTATTATTATTATTATTATAGCTCAAATATCTCAGCTTTGATGTTCACTGGTCATTCTTTAATTGAGAGCAAGCTACCGCCTGTAGCCTCAGGCCTTAATAACATTTCGCAAAATTCTTACGGTTCTAAGCAATGCTGCTCTCTGTAGAAATTCCGTTCTTAGACACTCCTATTTGCTGGAGACTCCTTTGTAAGTTCTCCACCATACCCACTGCCCCAACCACTACGTGCGTAACAGTAACCCGCCATAACCGAGCAACTTCCTTATTATTATTGTTATTTTATTTCTTTGTTTTTTTTTTTGTGCAGCTGGCCATGTCGGTCCACCTATTCCATGCAATATTGTTAAACTTGTGGATGTTGAGGAGATGGAATACTTTGCTAAAAGTGGACAGGGCGAGGTGAGGCATATGCAAAGTGTGGAAGTGATCATTGCACTAATTATAAGTTTCAATTTCAAAAATTGAAAGAATGACTGAACTTATCGGTGGGAATCGGGGGGGTTCAATTCATCCGCAAACGACTATCCGGACACTCTATGTTGAGCTATCAGGCCAACTTGGAGTAGATCGTTATGTGGGTCGATTATAAGCCCGTAGATGTGGAGATAGCTGATGATAATACAAGGATTTGTATTTGAAATGCGGTGTGGAATGAATGAATTTGATCATCGCATTTTTGCGCCGCTTGATCAGGGTTCGAATTTCCCTTCAGGCCTTTCTTGCTGCTGCTAAATTGGGGGCCAAATTTCCTTTTCCTGTAGTGTTTAATGGAATTTGTAAGCTAGGAAAAGCTATTAAAATAGGCAATCCTAGTCAAATCAATTAGCATGGATGGTATGCATGAATCAGCAACGATTCTAGTTTCGATCGATGCAAAAATCACAAATAGCCGAAAAATATGATGATTTCCTAACGTCTCAAAATTGTCAGTTTTGGACATTTGACAAAGAAGGAACAACTAAGGAGAAAATTTTCAATAGTGACCTTTTCCTTGTTGTTGCCGTCGTCTGCAACTCCACGTTAACTTAAAGAGTCCCTCCACCATGAACTAGTTAACTTAAAATCGCGAATTCTCCTAAGCTTTCTTATTTGTTCCTCTTCTTCTCTTAGATTTGCGTCAAAGGCCCGAACGTCTTCAAAGGGTATTTCAAGGATCCCCAAAGAACAGCTGAAACAATCGACGAGAAAGGCTGGCTCCACACTGGAGATATCGGAGAGTGGCTTCCAGTAAGACGCAGCATTTCGATCTTACATCAATCTATTGTGACGTAGGCAGCAAAATCATGCATATGCGGCCAAGCAATTTTCTTAGGGTATCAGTGTGCTCCTTAGTGTTATGGACCGTCGCGTCGCAGGCTGATGACGCAATGAGGCCATTAAAACGCACTCGACTAGGAAGCTGGAGTTGCACTAGGCTGTCGTTTCGTGCGACTTTTTACGCTTTTCTCTTCATGAACCTCCCGCATGCATCCATAACTCGACAAACCACACGCTAGCAATAAAACAGTGATAATGCTACACTGGATAAGTTTCAAGAATTGCTGATTGTAAGAATAAGGTTGCCTTTTCAATCTTATCCGGCGTGGTATGGAAGAAAATGTTGTACAAAACGAGTGAGTCGATGTTACTAATGCAAGAAGATTACAAGG
>BLFN01000029.1:61337-63837 GCA_014634225.1 Acropora yongei | reverse complement strand
GTATTCCTATCAAACAGCCACGAAAGTAGCACTGGACATTGAAACAAAACGAATCATAAATTGACATTGAAAATTTAAACACAACAAAGCAGATAGATGTGGAGAAATTAACCTTTGCAATTTGAACATGTTAAAAAGAAAATATGGGCTAATTAACGCTTTTGTCCAGTTCCAAAGAACCTTTTAGCCCACTTAATTCTCCTGCTTAGATCAGCCTGCCCGAAAAAGTGAAAATAAATACTCTCTTCTCACCGGAAGCCATTCTCCAATGTCCCCTGAATGCAGCCAGCCATCTTCGTCGATGGCCTCTTTCGTCTTCTTCTCGTCATATAGGTATCCCTTGCACACATTCGGCCCGTAAAAGCAAATCTGGCAGAGGGCACAATCAAGAAAGCGAATTTGGTATGATGTTAAAGAGATCAAAGCAGGCAAACAAATGAGCAAATGATGTAGATATGAACAGGTATAAGTTTTTGTTACGTTCAAGCGTAACCACCTATTTGAATCATTAGTTAGTGCTTGTATCAGGTTTAATATTTCTTACACGAAAGGTTGGTTTTAAACGAATTGATTAAGGTTAAATAACCAAAGGCAAAAGATAACGAGGTTGGAGTTTCGAGCCCCTCGTGATTCGGACTGACGAAGGGTGAACACTTGAAACGGCAACTTCGCAATCTTACCAACATACAAAACGTAAGCGACGCACAAATCCGAAGAATCAACATGCACAGCAGGACCAACTTCCAGTTCTAGATAGTTGTACGTGAACAAAGTGGATGACGAAATGGTAATGTAGCCGCCCTCCGAAAAATCCTAGCTACGCCCCTGTTTGTAGTTTTGGCACCAATCAACTCGCTTTTACACCAAATTTTCTTGTTTCACGTCCCCATCGAAAGCGACACCGCACTTTCTTTAGAAACTAAACCTTTCGTTCGCTTACTGTTTCTAAAGTTAGAAAGAGTGTTTGTTCCTTGATGAGAAGATTTAGGACACTTTATGAACTTAACATACTGTCTTTCTTGCCAAAAGGGATGTTAGGGTTTGGAACTCTAAGTGTGAGACACTTTTCGTGACGACTATTGAAGTCAACATGTACATGATTGCTCGCATTTCTGGTCGAATCTGGTTTGTTAGTTCTCTACTCTGCTGCGAAAAGTTTTTTCTCTCGTGTACTTTGGTTTTCCCCCATCATCAAAAACCAACATTTGATTTGATTTTATTTCATGAGAAGTCTTCTCACTGAGTGAGACACTTGTGCTCAGCTAAACAATCCTTGGACTTTTATCAAGTCATTATCGTTGTTAATCAAAAAGAAAAGGGTGTCTTAAAGCCATCGAATCTAAACAATGACTGTAACCTTCTTGAGTGACTGCTAACCTCGCCTTTGCCATCTTTAGCGTAATAATCCATATCAGGAACATCTACAAGCTTGATTTTGTTGCAAGGCATAGGTGGACCCACGTGACCTAAATTAGGAAAGAGCAGCAGCAGAGAGCTTTAGCTCCGAAAACGAAGACGATTACGAACATTTTTTTGTTGGGGGGGAGGGGTGATGGTACTTGGTCATAGGGCGCACCCGTAGTTGTCCGTGGCATGTAACGCAGGCGTGGGAATCTCGTTGTCGGCCTTTCGTCAAATACGAAATTAAAAAGCTTTAGATCTGAAAAGACGAGTGGGAGACTCTTTTTGGTTGGTTATAGTGCGCATGCGTAGTCCTCCATGACATGAAACTGCCTGCCTCTTTTTGGTTCTCTTCACGAGAACGAGATTTACAAAGGGGAGTTTTGTACTTCACACTTGACGTCTTCTTCGCCAACTGTGTCATCCATATACAGCATTACTGTATTGCTTTCCCCTGGAAACGTCGTAAAAACGCCAGGGGAAAGAACTGGAAACTACTTGCTTTCAATCCGAAGTTACAAATTACAAGAACGAAAACAAGAAACCAGACGTCTAACTAGCACAACTCGTGCTCGTCTTTGTTCTCGTACGCGGATCTTGAGTTCTACGCTAAGAAAAGGAGAAAACTAAGACAATGTGACAACCAAAAAATATCAAGGTTATCTCGTCAACACTGCAATCCTTTGACAGGTTGCTAGGGAGGCCCTACCGTAAGTTTGATCTCCAATTAGCTGCAAAGAAGAACCAATTGTTGTCTCGGTTTGACCGTAGCCTTCAAACACCTGAGAGTAAAATGGAGCGTTAGGAGCTTAACGACTGAAGTGAAGGACTTAAGAAGTGCAATACATAACAAAAACAGAAACAAGAAGAAAAGAAATTTGAATGGTTTGTGTCTTGGTTTGTTTCCCCTTAGTAAAAACTGCGCACACATCAGGGGCACTGAATAAGCCAATCACAGCGCCTATCCTATCTAAGAAACAAAGTATTGGCCAATGATAGCGCGCGGATTAATTGAGAGACGCGCTGAATTGGCCAACGATAGTGCACGTAAGACCTTACAGCTGTTCTAAACTCACGTGGCAGCCAAGAGCACAGCGAA
>BLFN01000029.1:48837-56337 GCA_014634225.1 Acropora yongei | reverse complement strand
CCTCATACAGTAAGTAGTAAAATAAACGAAAACGTAATACTTCACTTACAGGCTTCGGTGGCTTCTTGTCAACAGAGCCACTGATTAATAATTTTAACGAATAGGGCTAATACCAATCTTCCCACCTCCCGCATCTTCCTTGTCCAGTTCCCACCTATCGCCTGCCCACCGCCCTCTATTATGCCTCCTGATGTATCTATTTAATGTCCCCTTTATTGTATCTATCTCCCACCCCTGGGCTCACCCTCTTCCTCTGGGCTCCCACCCCTTGTCCCCCTGTACTACCCCTGTACCCCCTCCTGGATGGAAGCAGCGAACCATTAACTGTGTAACCAGCGAAAAATGCACGATTTATAAAACGCCAGGTAAAACAAGGAGTTGTTAACAAAATAAAAGCATATAAGGCTCAAAATATCATTGAGTAAAAAAGAAAATTAATTTTTACAACATGTATCAAATAGCTCAAGAAATTGCACAAATACCTTTTCAACAATGAAAACGAGACTAGCCAAGGTTGCTGTTACATTTCTGTGAGTTGTCATTACGCCTTTAGGGTTTCCTTTTGAGAATTAAACAACCAATATTTGAGTTTTCAACACAAAAAGAAGTCAGCAAAAGAAGGATAAGGGCACTCCAGCATATTTTAATAGAACACATACTATGAAGATCAGATGCTACATGACTTGCCTTTTTTTTAGCTCAATCATGTATTAAAAAAATTGGCAGTGTAGTTCCCTGCCATTTTTCACCTCAACAGGGAAGTGTCAGAATTAATGGTTGCTATGTGAAAGAAACATGTTAAAAGCATTAAATTATGGCCTGTGATCCCTGCCAAAATTATTCAAGTAAATTTTGCTAGTTCATGCAATTGTGCTCTGTTAATTTCTATGTTTATGCCCTAAATTTTAGGAAGCACTTCAAATTCGGTTCCATCAAATTCTATTTACAAAGACTAAATTTCGTAGTGACTAAAATTCCATTTGGTAAAACAGATTTTGGCCCGAATACTATTTAATATGTTTAAATTCAGCAATCCCAAGTTACTTGGGTAATTTTGATGGGGATCACAAACCACAGTAGATTTGGCTCTTCTCTATTAATTAGGAGACACTGTGGGTATATGTTAATCAATAATTGAACAATAATAACAATTGGTCCTTCATTTGCCCAGCTACCACAACAAAATGGCTCCCTTTTTAAAGCCGCAGATCATTTTCTTCTCAACTATTGTTCACATACTGTACTTGTCTTCACTAATATGGATTTCATAATGATAAACATCAACCCATCTATTTGCATAACCTCACACGTCTTCACAGCCAATCACATCATGCATCTACCAATGGCTACTCTATCTATTGACCAATCAAATGGCTCACCAGTGTTTTTGAATTTTCAACTGACTTAGACTACCACTTGACTCTGAAATGGCTTCTGCACAGGTTGTCGAAACATCAGTCACAATTATTTAACAACAGTCTTTCTCCAATCACCCAGATGATCTTTTTTTTTTTCAATCAAGGTATGTTACTCCTGGGCTTAAACCATTTTCTTAATATCAACATTGTTGCCAGGAGAGTGCTCAAGTTGATTTTCGTACCAGCCCATGGCGACAGGGTCATGCAGCATCAAAGTCACATTCCCCCAGCCATCCCACCCCAAAATCATATGCCCAAGGTCCTCACGAAAGAGCATTAGAAAGTGCAAGAAGAGCAGAGAGCTACCTTGTCAGTTCTTTGTTTGTTTTTACATGTTGTTGTTGCTTTTCTTTTTAAACAAACCTGTTGTCCCACTTGTATAGCAGACTACTGCAATATCATCAGGTTTTGGTGGCTGAAAATGAGAACATTAAAATATATAGTAGACTATAAATCACATCTTTACATCATTTTACCAGGTTATCATTTCGTCGTCAACATTTATAATAAACTAACAAATAAATAACAGGTGAGAAACACACATTTCAACATATTTTTTCACTCTTCACAATATAAAATGCAGCAATAATATTGTACTATCATGAAAATAGTTTAATGGCATTGCTCCCACTCCTCTCCTGAATAGAATATGTGAACAATCTGATTGCATGGCTAGTTGTTTCTTGTCAAAATGATTTTTTTTATAGCTAGTGTGTACAGTTTCCATGAGATCCTTGCCTATTTTTCCTCATATAAATACCAAGCTCATTTTAATAGTGTTGTCTAATCATCTCTTTCTCTGCTTACCTTCTTTTCATGTCTGTGACTCTTTCCCAACTCCTACATTGAGATAACAAAACATGCAAGTGGAAATATATTAAAATTTCACTTGATTTTAATAATTAAATGCCTAGCATAACGTGTCCTATATTAAATATATATACTGTATTATTATGTCATGAATGCTATTGTTTGTCATACTTGACATTTCAACACTTCTGTCCAGTGTCTTCATCAGGGCTGATCTAAAGCTGTTACTTGACTCCTTTAATTTTCTATACCGGTACTCATCAACAACAACATAACTATGGAGGTTGAGTGCCCCAGACATCCAGAGGCTTCCACTACTGGCAGCCAGCTCCTAGATCAGACTGCTCCCATGAAACTATGCTCAAACATAGAATGGTGCTACAACACGAGAGATCCATGCACATGTGGGCAGCAGATCGAAGACCGTTGACTGCACAGGCTTACCAATGCTAGCTCAACACATGCACTGGTGCAAATGCACGAGCAAACACAACAAAATGCTAAGGAGCGCAGACCCCTGCTGGATGCACTGGCGTATTAAAGTGCCTCACAAAACACTGTTGGGCACGAAGAAACGCTGGCAAATGAAATGGTGCATCACAGCACATAACAATTCCACAGACCCTCAAGGGAACACAAATGCTCTTTGTTGTTAACTCTCTACTGTTAAATTACATTTAACAGTATCTAATTAACATTCATTCTTATAATGGAAGTGTTGGTGTGTACTCCTTTGAAACATAATGATCATGGTGGCCTATTTACCTGCTAATCCTATATCTTATACCGTCTTAAATCATATCTTTATAACTTCTATTCGTTTTAAATCAGAGTGGCATCAAGCTATGACTTTTCCTAGAACCAGTCAAATATGACTTTTGAATACAAAATATATCTTCCTCTTTACCTCTAACTCTGCAAAAGCAATGATTTTCACTCCACTTTCATCTCCTGCAGCTTTCTCTTCGTCAGTTACTTTTGCACCAATCTTGACAACATTTTTCAGTGTGGGGCAGTTGGTGCACTGCTCCAAAAGAAGTTTGAGTTTGCCCTCGTCACAAACTACTGTCGTCATTCGAGCTAAAACAAAATGAGCAAAAACATCAATCATTTCTTGTATTGAACCACCACAGTTGATCTATGGCACCAAGGAAAGCCAAGCTACAGTAAATTAAGTTCAAACCACACCACAAGTAATCCTGGTTTTACATCTCACCACAAAACACAACAGTTCATTTGACTTGTTGTTATTTCAATTGCTATTGTTTGATTTATGATCGCCTCAATAATTAAACAAGCAACTCTGACAACCACTGTAAATCCACGGAGACTTCAATGGAGTGAATATTTTTTGTTTAGCAGTTAGCATATTTTATTGCATAAACTCAAGCGCTTCATAGGGATTTCCACCACCGAGAAACATCATATCACCACATGTGAAAAATTATGATAATTTTTCACATGTTTGAGATCTCCAATCAGCTGCTGACATCATTGGCTCTGTTTTATAGTGCCATGAATGAATGGCAACACGTTCTCTTTTTGAACTATGAATAAAGGCAGCTTCTTCTTGTTAGTATAAAGGTGTTTATATAATAAACAAAATAATACATTAGGTTGTTTGGAGATATGAAATTCTGCTAATCTTGTGTTCAACTCAATCCCTCTCTCATTCACTGCACTCACTTGTCAGAGATTGAACACTCAAAGAGAAATATCTCTGCATGCCCATGTATTGGCAGTTTATAATATCTATTATACTGAAATGGAATATTAATTCATGAATGTCAATGTTTTTAATACCTTGATTGATAATATAGGCACAGGCATCTGGGCCAAGAGTATCATACAATGGAACAATTGATAGAGAGTACAGGTTGCATGCTTGTTCAACAAGGACCCACTGAAATAGAAGGCACAAAAACCAGTAAATTAAAACAAGCTGTAACTTATCGTGATGTGTGTACTAAGGAATTGAGAACCATGGCTTCTTGCGACATCACTATTTCTTGATAATGATGATGACGATGATTATTAATTATTTAATTTTAATAAAACTCTCACTGAATAGAAGTAAATGTTCTTGGGCTAATATTAGTGACCACCTTGTGATGTCTATTCAAAATGTCCTGAGTCTCACCATGACGTGATGTATTAGACATGATGTATGAAAATAATGATGTGTGCAGTAGTTTTAATACACTTGGACTCAATTGTCAAACCTCACAACATTTATATAATGGGTGTCTGATTTTGTGTCTTTCTGGTGATCTTGTTTGGTAATTAAGTTGTGTCCAGCTAACCTCAATTTTGTTTGGTGCATACACTCCAACAAAAGTGTGTCCATCATCAACTGAACAGCAACCAATCTCAATTAAACCAGAGCCAGTGTCTATGGATCTCTCAAGGACCTGTAATAAGGAAAACAGTAAATGACCCTTTTCATTACATAAACAAGCACGTGCAGCCTAGCTGTAATGGTGAATTTCCTACACATATTCTGAATGGTCAAACACTTGTCATTATTTTATTGTATGGGTAAACCTCCTGCTTCCATCATTTCCTATCAAGCATTGCAATAATTATGATGAATGCAGAGATAACAAACCATGACCACTGCATTATCAAAAAATATTATATATATTATATATATTTTCACAAGATCTTCCTTATTGCTGCCCACTTTATACAATTAATAACTATTGTTTTATGAAAGCAATGGACAGCATTCTCTAAGGGTTTACTGCTATGATAACCCACTTGGAGTGTTATGATAACAGTGTCTTTTTCTAAATGTTCATCCTACACGGGTTTAACATTACAATACTGTTACAGTTAATAGAGTAAAAAAGGTATGGTAGCTCACTAAACCTTTGAAGTGTTACAAACCAGAGATGAGGTCAGTTTTCCTCCCATGAAGCAACTGAGAAATTTATTGTCATGGGCAGGATACCAGTCCAATTGTACCCATTTACACACCCACGCAAGGGAGAGACGGGGGGGACTGAAGTTTCTTGTCAAAAGTAACACCAAGATACCAGGGCAGAGTGATCATGGCTGGTTGAACGGATAACTTAATAACGATAAAATAACATGGTATTTGCATACATGATTCTTATATTGAAAGAATTTCCAACCCATGATTCATAAATGAAATTTGTATAGGCATCACAAAATGTCACTTTAATTGAGCAATCTCAGTGTGCAAGGACCAGTTTATACCAGTCCCCCTGTCCATCTACAGTATATATGTTATCTGCAGGGTGTGAAAAAAACCTCTGTCTAGTTGTCCGGAAGAAGTAGATATTTGATTTGGAAGGGTAATTCTTTGACATGACTTGTCCAAGGGGCAAGCACATTTCTCTTTGCCCACAAATAAAAAAACCAAAACTTTAATAAAACTGGCTCAAGTCAATTGCCAAGATAATATCTGTCCATTCATGAAAAAATGAAGGTTCTTAATTATTATATACTTAACAAAAGTAGGGTGAACAGTCAAACAAATTTCAACACTTTGAAGCCATGCCTTGTTTATGAATGTAACATCCATGTGCGAACACTTTTTTAATTTACATGTCATCTTCCACCTCGTTAGTTATGTAGAGGTGTTCTGTAGTCTATTGTACTCTTTTGGTAGTTTTCTAGGTGTTCCCTTTGAGTTAATCTCGCAATTAGCTGCTATTGTTTTCGTGTAACACTTGTAAATTTTTGCCCCACTAGTTTTCCTATATTGTACGGTTATAGTTTAATATACTAATTTCTGGGGAGTTTGCAGGTTGTTTTGGTGAGTGTACTGTGAGATGTAGAGTTAACTTAGTGCCTCTTCCTCAAGAAACCGTCTAGAATTGGGTCAATAATTTCAAGTGTTGTAAATAGTTCTCGTGTATCAGTTTATGGGGTTTCTCCCTTTTTAGTATGTTGAGTCGTTTTGTAATTTGTAAGCCGCAGACTGTGTTTTCGAGAACAGCCGAGTATTAATGATCATTTGAAGTTTGTCCGTACCCGTGTTCAGAGGTTTGAGTTTGTATAGCAGGCGGCTATACAATCCATGAAAGGCTTTGTAACCTGGCTGGGCCATTTGGGTTTATCTCAGTACCAGGTAAACCACCCTAGACTGAGCACTGAGCACAGAGCACATTGTATGCAAGTTTTATTTCTTTGTTGTTGTTTATCAAAAACGTTTTGGACAAGCACTTTTGGTCCACAGACAACCAACTTCTTCCTGATGGTTGTCTGAAGGACTAGCGAATCATATTAATGAGTTTTGTTGTACCCTGATCTGAGATTTAAAGTCAACTATAGAACTTCCCAACTGATTCCGCACCAATGGCCTCGAGCAAGTTCAATAAAAGAGATATATGCAACCATGTATAAATAATTGTACAATAATTATTCTTGTACATGATAATATAGAATTGTTTTATAAACCAAAATTATTTCCCTCTTTATATTATAGATTGTTTTCACCTGACGTCATAAAATGGTAAAATCAAAGCTGTGAGGTTTTCTGAAATGTTAATTTACACCACAGAGAAAATTACCTAGTAGAAGTGAATCCTTTTAAAAGCTTTAGGGTCTGTAGCATTTTTTGTTTTGAAAATACAGCATTTTGAATTTTTGAGTTTTCATCATGTCTGAAGGTCCATTAAGACAGTAGCCTCTGACAAAGCTGTCTGCAGTTCCAAAAACAGTCTCTCCTTGTGATTTTTAGCAATTAAGTTACCCATTAGAAGCCTTAGAAGACATGGTTAAGCTGATTTAGTTTTAATTCAAGAGCAAAAAGAAAGCAAGTTGAGTTTGCTTTCAGGCCACCATATTGCTGTCCTTTGGAAGAACACCAACATGGCATCTCCATACAAAGCTCCGTAAAATTGTGTGACACGTTTCGGCAAATAATTCAGAAACAATGAACCACAGAGACGTGAGACTTGGAAATATTATTTATGTATTTAATCTTTTAAAAGATTAAATTTTCGTGGCTTCTTTCATTGAACGGTTACACAACTTTATTTTTTGTTGTGTGACAATGAAAACACTCTCCGTAGTGATACACTAGTTCAGCAAACACTAAAATGCATCATTACAACACCTCACCTCATTGTAAGTGAGCCACGTGTAAGGACCTCCTGGACTGCTGCGATAACCCAAGCAAGGCTTATTTCCTACATCAAGAGGAAAACAAATTTAATTGAGTAACTTTCTTTTTTGTAGTAAAGTATTAATATTGCCGTTTACTGAATATTATTTAAACTGAAGTTTTAATAGTATTACA
>BLFN01000029.1:36337-41337 GCA_014634225.1 Acropora yongei | reverse complement strand
TCAAACCTAAATGGTACTTGAACCCTGAGCTCTGCAGTGCTGTGCAGGTCTGATCCTGCATCAAGAATTTTATCTTGCCACTTCTTTCTGCAAGGATCATTTAGTAATACATGGATTTGTTTCAATCTGCAGTTCTTTCATGTATACATCATCAATAGCCCCTTATAAACAGACACTATTAAAATAATGAAGAGTTAAGTTTCTAAAGAAAGTGATGTTATGTCAGTGGACAAGTATAAATGAAGCACAAAAATTGGCTATCAAATGAGTTGATAAGAAGATTCTAAAGCAGAGGTTTCAAGTGTTAGCCCTTTAGTGAGAGTGGATATTAACAAAGGGCTAATTAAGTAAATCGTGTTTTAGTTAACAGCAAGTTGTCAACATTTCACGTAAATACAATTAATTATTGGTAATGTGAGTCTTTACAAGTGTCAGTCACTAGGCTTATAGAAACTGCATGTCAGTAATTTAAATGCAGTGATAGAACAACTTGAGTAGAGTAACATTTGAATGAGGCCATCAAAGACTCTCCTGTTGTTGTTGTAGTTTTGTGAATTTGTGGTTTTTCATGCCATGAAAAGATGATTATTAGACATTCTTTGCAGAAATCATTTAGGGAAGTCAAACACAGTGATTTGGAAGAGCAATATTTTAATTAATTCATATTGTTTTGGCCACGACCTCTTTCTGTTAACGCCAGAGAAAGAACTAACGGAAGGTGTTACCTTGTAACTTGCTTTTAGTTAGATTTGAAGTGACAACCTTTTTTAAATTCCTGAGACTATTAAATCTGATCATAGTTAGTAACTATGATCTGATATTTGTTATCTTTTGCAGGACACCCCTGGTTTTATTGTAAATCGTCTGCTTGTCCCATATTTATTGGAGGCCATTAGAATGCTAGAGAGAGGTAAGAAAAAAACATTTTTCTGTTCATAGTTGTTTGTGTTGTTGCTGTAGTTTTTTTTTTCTTTTTCCTATCTGAGAATCCCTGTGTCTTATTTAGGGATATTGCTAGCAAAATACGGTGGCTTGCCTCTTTGGAAGTCAAGATGGGAGGGTGGGGGAAGATTGTTGCATCAATGAAGGATGATCTGACCTATTGGTCAAGTGACTGTTTTATGGTGAACTTGCAAGTGCTTTGAACCGGTAACACCATTCATAAACATACAAGTCATAATTATATATTTTTTGCTAATACTCCTGTGACTATTGTATTGATCCATCTTTCTCTCTGTTGGTCGATCGATATTTTTATTTATTTAGTTAGTTATTGTTCATTTATTTATTTGCAGGGGATGCCTCAGCAAAGGATATTGATACAGCGATGAAGCTGGGAGCAGGTAAGAAACGGCTGCCATCAATAATTCGTTCAGGAGACGTAGATATGATCCAAACTTTGAAATCTTTTTTGTGTTTAAGTCATGTTTAGCTTAATTTGTATGCAGTAAAAATGCACCATTTCCTTTGGTGGCAGCGCCAATCAAATCAAAAGTCTATTTTGGAAGGGCTTGACTTGTTCGCACATGCGCAAACACAGAAAGTATCCCACAATAAAGACATGCAGGCCCGTGTTAATACACCGGCGGCTATCCATGTTTGTCAAAAGGGCCTTTGCCATCTTTGGCACGCAGGATCATGTGGTCCAGCGCGGAATCGCCATCTAGAGATTTCGGAGGCATAATCTTTAGAAGCCTGCGGCTGTTGGTTGCCGTATAGCACCGACGCCCTCACTTAAGAAAATTAGGAGAGGCTAACATATCTCGTTGCAAGTGAACTGTCAGCAGTCGATTTGACACAGTGAAGTGTTGCGAAGTAGGCGTTTTCGCTAATGGGCCTTCATCAGAGCGAATAGGGATAATGCTCGAAATAAAGACCTCTGAAAAAGCGAAATGTAGGGTAGATTAGTAGAAATGTAGAGTAGATTCGATGGTATCCTTTCTGTGCGAAGGAAGAAAAGTAAATTCCAAGGGGTTTTCTGTATTTCCTGCAAAAACAACAAACAAGGAAATTCCGTCGTTATTTTTTGGTAGACATTCATGGCTTGTGATACACGCAGCCGTTCACAGGGTATGACTTAAAATAAATTCATAGACCCTCTTTCATGATAGCAACCGAATTTAAAATGCTTTTGTCTTGGTAAGTATGGTCCTTTCCAGCCCTACTGTCACGGGAAGATTTATAGGAATATTTAAACCAAAATGACACCAGTAGTTGTAATTAACATAAACACAAACGAATATAAACACAACGCAATTTTATTTCATGCATAAAGTGGCCCACAGTAAATAGAATTATGGTCTGCACACCTTGCATGCGTCCGTTTCTGTGCAAGGCACGAGCACGTTTGATAATTTTTATACACATTCCTTACTCGCTTCTTTGTGAATTGATAAAATTTGTAATTACCTGTTTTTACTTCCACACCGTAATGCAATATTAATTACTGTATTAAAACTAACTACATCATTGACGTGCCTAAACATCTTGGATCGTAAAAGCGAATTGATTAGTTTCTTAGGACGATATTTTTGTAGTGGTGTTCGTCCACGTTCTTGCACAGGCTTTCTAATTAGCATCTGAACTCCTTGAAAATGCAAAAAACACTGTCGCAATAGTCAGGCAATGAAACCACAAAATGCGAACTAAGATAGCTGCCATGACAAGCGGTGAAAAAGGGCGATAGCCAAAAACCGCGCGAAGAAAACATTTGGAGACGAAAATAGTTGGAAAGATTTCATGAGAAACCGCAGCTAACCGGGAAATGATGGAAAGTTTGTATAGCTAATATGAGAGCGAGTAAAATTAACGAAACGAAAACGAGACGCCGTTGTTAAAAAAAAAACCTTCAAGCGACAACTTCTCTGTCCTTCTCGATAGCATAAGCTGTTGCTATATAGGTATTAACCCCAGGACCAATCGTGAACGAATAATTTTTCCCTCTACACACCAAAAAATAAGAAAAAAAATACCCTTTTCATTGGCCAATCAGCATTCAATAATTTTGCCCCCTATTTTATTATTGGTGAAACCACACGAAAACAAATTACGACGGGAAAGTGGCGGTAGAAACCACTGGGAAATAATTAATGGACAAATGGTTGTAATCATGGCTCAAGGGATTCTAAATGCGACAGACTAAACTACTTAAACTTTGTTAATTTGCTCTGCGAAATTGGTCAACTGAATTCGGAAGTTTTGCGCTCAGTAGTGAAACATCGAGGAAAGTTCGTTTTCTTTTTTCTTCTTTTGTGATAAACATGGGGAAGTTCAAAAGCTCGCTCCGACTTGAACGCGCTTGCTTCTCTGAAAAAGCAAAAACTGGCAGGATTGAAACCTTTCCTGGAAAAGCAGATTCAAGAAGACATGAACTTCAAACAAGGAATGGTTTGTTGAGGAAGTTTCGTCGTCTGGAATCTTCGTGTGCGAATTCAGTTCAACTTGAAGATCGCTCATTCCTCGAGCTTTCTATTTGCGATGAAAAAATTCTAAGGTTAGAGTCTCATGTCCAGTTGTTTGAGGACAAAGCATATTCTTTGGAAAAACTTCTACAACACTTGGAGGAGAAAAAGACAGTGTTAAAGTCGGAAGTGTTAGAAATGGAGGATAGAACTTCAGATGAAAATGTTGGACGAAGCACGGCACAAACGCAATGTGTCGACGAAAATTTCCACCGGGAATTAATGAAAACTCAGAAAATTGTGTCTGAGGCCTCAAATGGAGATTTACAAAGCAAGAAAGTGTCCTCTCATGATAAGGTCGAGAAAGGACAGCATGATGCTGTTAGCAATCTATTTCAAGAGAATTCGCCGTTAGCCACGATGTCAACCGAAGGAAGGAAATTAAAATTGCAAAGTATTGATAAAAACTTTGATATCCTTCATTTAATCGAAAGTAAAGAAATCGAAGTGGCTGCCCAAGTAAAGGAAACGGATAAAAAAGATGAAATGAATTTCAGCTTTAGGTGCAAAGAGGCTGAACAACCGCAGAAATTTCAAGAAGAGAGGAATGTTACCAGGGAGGAAATAATGGAAGGCCAAGGTAGAGAGCATTACGACAATTCATCGCATTATAAATCAGAACTTTCTGGTGAATTAACTGAAACGAAGGAAGAGTTAATTAGCCGACAAATTCGCGGCGATTCGCAGGATTTTAAAAGGGAGAAAATGGAGGCTGGGGTCTCAAATGATATTCCAAAAAGCGAGAAAGTGTTTTTCCAAGGAGAGTTGGAGAGAAGTCGAGGTGGTGCTCTTAGCAGTTGTGTTCGTTTTCATACTCTGGGCAATTTAAATTATGAAGAAAAAGTGCAGAATGGTGCCGAAATTTTGTACAACTTGACTAAGACAAGAAATGAAGTAACCGGAAAACGCGACAAACATGATACAAACAGTTCCAGCCACAGTTTTTGGATATGCGATGGCGAAGACGAAGAATCGAGGAAAAAAACTGACCCAGCCTCTACGGAAATGGAAATGAAAAGAGATGAAGAGGAAAGCGAAAGACTAGCTCCAGCGTTTGATTCGTCTTGTATCGAAGATCAAAACCTTTCAGCTGGAAAAGAGTTTGAAGTTGGGCGCGAAAACGTCTCAAGAATAGGCGATACGGTTGAAATCGGAAAATGGAAAAAGGTCATCGCAGACCTAGAAGCTAAGACCGTAAACTGCGAAAAAGAGGAAGATTTGTTTGAGGTAGATGTGATAAAGTTTAAATCGAAAATATCATTACTGGAAAGCTATATTTACTCGTTTATAGAAGAGAAACGACAAGTATTAGCCGAATTAAATACAATGAAAGAAGAAGTCGAGGCAGGTTCTGGCATCGTTGATGATAAGAGTTTTTCACGCTTACCAATCAGAACTGGAGTCGAAAATCAACAACAAGAAACTCAGAATTTTGAGTGTTCCCTTGAGGCCTTAAACGGTACCTGCACTGATGAACTTAACGCAAAGCATCAGATTTTTGAGTCAGAATTTACGGTTTTACCGCCTAGCATGCACTCA
>BLFN01000029.1:31337-33837 GCA_014634225.1 Acropora yongei | reverse complement strand
GGAGGAATTTGAAGAAAAGAGCAGTTGCAGCTTACAAACGTCTTCGCTGCACTCAGAAAATACCCAAGATTCCAAGGATTTAATGTCAGATCCATTGGCATTGACACGCGAAACCCACGCGAACGAGTCGGGCGTCCCGCTCGTAGGGCATGATCACGACATTTCGAACGATCAATCGCAGGAACCGGAAGAGGAGAGGATAGAAAAGGTTTCCGATTTAGTGAACATCTGGAATACACGATCAATATCTGTGACTGAAATTTAGACGGAAAATGATTAATCATCGTGTGAGTCTGACCGTGCGAGAATTTAAAATCCGAGAGAAATATGCTTTATGGTAACGACATCAGTATTCTTATATTCAACTAAAGATATTTTAAAAGCGCTATGAATAGCGCAACATAGAAATACTAATACCGAAATATTGTTGACTGGTTTCAAATGCCAGAATGATTGAAAATCGAACAGCTGAACAAATGCACAAATTTGTTTCATTTAGTATAACCTTTGGTTTGACCTGTCTTAATATAGTACTAACATGTGTACAATTTCTCCACGCCGTATCGGTTGCTGCTTAAAGAGCCTCACTTTCTTACTAGAACAAATCGATCAGATCAATTGTAAGATCTAACGTGTGTTTTAAACGGTTGCTCGCTGAATCTTCGATGTTTTTTTTTCTTTCTTCTGGTTTTCTGCACTTCTCGTAATGAGGTGTTTGTGAAGAAGGGACGCTTGTTTAAAACAGGAAATATGCTAACCTCACCGAACCAGCAAAACTCATTTGAAAAAGGATAGCAAGGAATTCTACAAGATAAGCTCGTCTGTCATCTCTTCAGCAAGCGCCTACAACATTTCCGAAAGATGCAACCTTTGCTTAACTGGAAAACTCCACATTTTTAAAGCTGACATTGCAAGTAACCTCAACAAAAGAACTGAATTAATTTCCAAATGCTGCTACGAGAACAAATATCGATCTCAGATTACAGTAGATTCACTCAAGGACTGTATATATTTAAAATAAGTTAGGTATACTCTTCATTAAAATATGTCTGATGATCGCGTAAGCGTGAAACTCAGAGTCACGGAAAAAGTTATGTCTTATTTCTTTGTTCAATTTTTAGCCATCCTGTTGACCTCGAAGTGTAGTACTTTCCCAAACACTTTAGTATCACGCATCAACCGTGACAAAATGAACGTTCTCTTGAGCATCAATCCATCCTTTGTCATCGGATTTAAACTTATTGTGCAAGGTTCAGTTCAGCGAAAACCGATTAACGATTAAACAGCAATCAAGTCTTCAACCTTGCCTGTTGAAAATCCCTTGATAGCAATATCTTTATGACGGGGAGAGAGAGAAAAGCTCTGGCCAAAAGTGAGAAATACGAACCGGATTACGCGAATTTGATGCATGCCTGTTTAAATAAGTTTCACGAAGTGTCCCCTCATCTTTAGTTACGAGAAGTGCTGGATGTAAGGACAAAACTTTCAGCAGGCAACCGTTGTTAAAAATCTCGCTGTAGCACGATGGACCAATCTAAGTGTTTGTTCTAACACGAGAGTGAGCTTTTTTAACCAGAAACTGATACAAAGAGAAAAAAATAATAAATTGTAGCATTAGATTTTGGCCCACAAAAATTTATGTTTTCTCTACGTGGGATCGCTTCTGCTTTATAAAAAAAATCCACTTTTGAGGACCCTAACCCTATGAGAAGGGTGGAAGACATCCTAAGTCAGTTCAATCTTGATTGTGGGATTTGAGATTTGTTATGTTCCATTAAGAAGGAAGTGTGTTTGATCTTTTTTTTTTCTTTTTCGGCAAGGCTATCCCATGGGACCGCTAGAGCTCGCAGATTACGTGGGACTCGATACAACCAAGTTTATCATTGATGGTATGAGCTGTTATACCCTTATCTTCTACATTATTTTCCTGGAAATGCTTTGAATCCGTGTGTGGGGTTACCTTCATGGAATGAAGTGGATTAATAAGGTCATCTGAGGGACTATAAACCTCGAGCTTGTGCGTTTTGCGTATCACGTGATGCACCCAGGAAAATGTCCTTGCTGTATTTTCATAATTTATGCTCGCATCTGCACGTGCTAAAGAAACTATTCTCAGCAGTATGGACACGTGTCCGGCATTGGCAAAACACGTGAGGCTATTCCTTTTGTCTTTTCATAATTTATGCGTACATTTGAACGTGCAGAAAATGACATTTCAATGAAATTGTTCCCTTGGGTATCATCACGTGATCTGTATTGAGGAAACAAAATTTTCAAGCTCAGAGGTTGTTGTCTTCGCTGTTGGAATTTTATCGCTGAAATTTCTGTGATCTGATTGGTAGAAATCAGTGACCTTTTAGCGTTATATAAGTTATCTTTATGTAGGTATTTAATCTTGTCTTCTAACAATAAACCAGTATGACTGGTTTTGCTTTTAGACAAATACCGCTGCAAATATTGCTACAGTGGGCGAGTGGTTAGCATCTAATTTTGTCGAGCG
>BLFN01000029.1:5381-7881 GCA_014634225.1 Acropora yongei | reverse complement strand
TGACGTCATATGTTACTTCGTTCCAACCTCGTTCCCAGGGTTTCTCTTCTCTGCCACCCTTAGTCGTTGGAACAGAGACATTGGTTGCGGCTGGTCACGTGAGCAGCTATCCCATCCAAAACCGCAGGGTGGGTGGGTACTCAAGTACACTTGAGACTAAAATCCTGTTGCCCCACCCTTCCAGCAGATTTTTCTACCACCCAGATTCTGGGTGGTCACGTGACCAGCCACAACCAGGGTCTCTGTTCCAACGACTAAGGGAGGCAGAGAAGAGAGACCCTGGGAACGAGGTTGACTTCGTCCCAGATTGCTACGTAACAAGCTCCGACTGTTGCGTAATCATTTTGACGCACGCGCAGATGTCGATTCTCCACGAGGTTGCCAAGAAATCAAGTATACTTCCTTTCGTTTTCACTCAAATTTCTTACCTCTTAAAGTCTTAAAACATCAGCGATGGATTTAGGAAATAGAGGGGGCGACTACTCGATGCAAGACCCAAATACGGCGTATTCAGGTAGGGTAACGTCAAGATGTTGTGCTCAGTATATGCCGGTCGAAATATTCGTGTTGTTGTGGTATCTGTCAAATATTTCTCCTTAGCATCGTATTCCAAGCGATTTGTGTGCTATTTGAGTCGCGAATAAAGTGTTGAAGGACTAGAAACCGTGGACTATTCGTTTTTCATTAGTTTGATCCATCGCTAGACGAAAACTTTGCCGGGTTGTATTTATAGGGAAATGAAGTTGTAATTTCCTGTCTGTTCAAAGTAGTGCTAGGTTTCCGTGTATTATCTCTGGTTTGTACAACATACCATGATACTTCGTCGACAAGCGACGTGGAAACCCCGGGAAAGTGTCACTTAAATTATCACAATTTCCAGGTTCACGAACTGAGCGATCATTTTCATCTTGATATTGCAGTGCTTGACAAGACCATTAGACTAGTGGCTATTTTTGTTTTTTCCTCATTAGTAAGCTAATAAACTGAGCCATTTTTGTAAAACTTCTTTGATAAGCCGGTCATGTTTGGCTGGAGAGAAGAAGACAGAACAACAACAGAAACGTAATCCCTCTGACAATCTGTTACTAACTTTTGTGACTCATGGTATAAGGGTAAGCTCAGTCGTTGGAGCAGGGGCCTACCACTAATAAGGTTATGGTTTGTTCAGGACTCTGCACTATTTTCTGGTTGAGTATGTTGGTTCTCTGCTCTGAGAAGGTTTTCCTCGATTACTCTGGTCTTCTCCTCTCACCAAAAAACCAAAATGTGATTAAATTGATGTGTTGTGTTTTAGTTTGATTCCTTTCCTCATTGCTAAGACAGACTGATTTCGGCAAAATCCAGGGAGACTTTGATGAAGTAATAATTACTTTTAGTATTACTATTGTTACAATAACAAAAAAAAATAGTAGTAACATACTTCATTTTTCATATCAGTAATGATACTAATGATAGGCTTGATTTCGTAACTCAGGTTGTGATATTCTCGGCCTTTACTTTTTCTTTGTTAACTAGCATCTATTATACTTCCAATGGGCAGACAGTATCTGCGATAAGACAAGCCTTCTCATCTTCTGTCACTGACATCCTCTGCCCATTTTTACAAAGTCCTCAATGTCTGTACGTGTGGAAACAGCATTTACTTCACAAAATATAGTACAAGTGTTGCCCCAGAGAGCTTGGATTCGAGACCTTGCCCCAAATTCCTACACAACAACCTCGGTTTGTTGCAGGATCAAGTTTTAGTAATAACAAAGTGTTGAGATGGTTTATGTTCTTATAATCTTAAAAATGTTGAAAGTCAAACCAAGACCCTCACTGAGTTTTTGTGTCTGATGGAAAAGACTAGATCAAACTTTGCAGGTCACATGGTATTATTACAGACCCAATTCACACCAGAGTTACTCTGTTTCATTTATGGCCAGTTCTGACGTGGGCTCTGAGTGGTAACACATCAATGAGTGACTGTCTTGAAAGGTTGTACCCATCCAGCAGGAGATGAATAACATTTGCAGTCTGCGGGTGCCAAGTTCCTTTGTATCAAAATGGCCGCTGTACAAATTTGCGATGCTGAGTGAATAGGCAAGGAACGATGTGTTTTGAAGTATTTAAAGAGCCAGAAACACTGAATAGTTTTTGTGGTTGTCGGTTTCTATTTTTTCTGGATGTAGATTAAAACAAATCAAATGGCCAGGAAATAGATCACCAAATTGGCAACCTTCCTAACAGTTTTGGTTGCAATTTTTTTTTTCTACTTGCTGTGGCAACCAAAACGGTCGCAGCTTGGAGTGCTGTTTGTGGTGATGTTATGAAAGAAGCAGCAGTCTTTTCTCAGATATTTCACATGTAAATGATCCTGAACGTTGGCATGGGCAGAGTTTGAATTGGTGATCTCCAAGGCACAGCAGCTTGATTGATACTGGTTGGGCTGAGTTGGTCAGAGGATTCTCATTCATCTGAATGCACTTTTGTTAAATGAAGGCCTTATGTACCCCCCCCC
>BLFN01000028.1:1305884-1307033 GCA_014634225.1 Acropora yongei | reverse complement strand
CTTCGGTCAAGATGACTGGATATTGGCCTCGTTCTCTTTTTACGTTTTTATGGACCTCGACTTCGTCTCGGTCCATAAAAACGCAAAAAGAGAACTCGGCCAATATCCAGCCATCTTGATTCTCGGCCAATATCCAGCCATCTCGTTCTCTTTTTACGTTTTTATGGACCTCGACTTCGTCTCGGTCCATAAAAATGCAAAAAGAGAACTCAACCAATTTCCAGCCATCTTGACCTCGCGCTTGGTCAATAATAATATACATATTAATTATTAGTGTAACCCTGTTCCTGTTCCCTGGGAGAAATTGGGCAAATAGCAGTTATTTTATTTTGTTATCATTTAAAATAAAATTCATTATTGTGCCCTGTTTGCATGGTTTTAGTGGAGCAGAGCTGCTCTTTGTTGTATCAATATTGTAAACCTTCTCATACTTGATTATTAATTTTTTCTGCACCATTCTTTTTCAGGCAAGGAAAAACCAAGAGTTGAGAAATCCCTTATTAGCTTGTGAAAATTTATATTTGCATTACCTATTTAAAGACCAGGAGACCTGACTTTGTTAACTTTGTGTAATTTACAATCAGGCTGACAGAGACTTTGGCAAGTCAATGAAAATCCTTGTCTCTTGCAAATATTGGAGTTGTGAATATCAATTTTAAAACAGCACAATTTGTGATTAAGGTACAATAGAAATAATTCCCATCACTCTCAATTTGAAACTATCAGGATTAAGGTTAACCATAAGCTTTTGAATACTCAGTTTGTTTTATTTTTTAATTTGTAAATTAAATGTCCATTTTAGTAGTAGGTAGTCAAAATAATAAAGTCGAGAATCTTTCAATGTGAAGTACATGCAATGTGCCGTTTAGGAGTGAACGTTACCAAACTGAATGCAAATTTTGAATGCAAAGGTTGTTAAAAATTGTTTTTTGTAGAGTTTGAAAGCAGGGACAACACTACAACGATAGTTTTCATAATTCTGCGTGAGGTGTTATAAGTTTTGATTTATGGCAGCCAAAATGCAGTTCCTTGATTGGCATTAATTTTATTTTGACAGCCAGATTCCATGGAATTATGCAGTATTTAAAGCTGCAAGGTATCTCAGACTTTAATACTAAAATGGTGAGAGGTGTATGAGCAGGCACATTT
>BLFN01000028.1:1228384-1230884 GCA_014634225.1 Acropora yongei | reverse complement strand
CGACTAGAAACCCTTGCGTGAAGAAAAAGGTGTACAAATACAACCGCTGTTTAGAGAAATTTTTTGTCCACGTTTACTGCAGGAAACAGCATTTTGGTTGCCTTCCTTTCAACGCGCCACCACGTTGCAAGCAAAACTTTGTATTGAGGTATGGGAAAACTGGTAAACCTTGCAGCGTTGTGAGCAGTTGCGAATGCGCTACCTAGTTTATGCGTGATATAACAACGAACAAGGTCAGAGTTCAGACTGTTTATCAACGTGCCGGATGACTAGTAATGCTAATATGGAGGTTGCAGGACACTTGAACTTTACATTTGTACGATTAGGTTGGTAAAGATTTTGGAATTAATATAGAGATATTCGAATAGAAAGGACTGTCGGGTCAATTCCTTAATATTTATGGTGCGAGCAAAGAAAATGAAGAAGAAGAACATCAAACAGCGGACCCTGCTCTGGAAGGATGCTTGCTCAGTTAGGTCGCAAACCGTAGATCTCTCTTTTCATCAGAACTGACGCTTTCAGGTATTTTCCGACTGGTAGACCCTGCCAGCCAGTTTAAATAGAGCCCAAGGCTTAATTTCACAATGCGTCGATTAGACTATGTGTAGGATGATTCTGCACTGCTTGCAAAAATTAAGCTATTACTATGTCAAACATTTATCAGCTTAAAAGGATTATTTATTTCTTAAAAGAATGGAAAATAAAATAAGAGAACCTACTGGGTTGTTTATTGGTTACTTCTTTTTGTTTGTTTGTTGTTTTTATTTGCTCTTCCACCGTCTCTCTATTACCTTTTTCTCTTTTATTCACGTCACGATTTATTTTTGTCGCGCTGACCAATTCAGATATAAAAATTGTTTGCCCATGCAGTTAAGACGCCAACTGATATTAGTTAACTGCTTATTGCAAATTCTTGAAGTTGTATTTTGGATCGGCGTTTTCGCTTCTGAAAGCTTTATCCTCATCAAAGGGCCTCATTGCGGCTTGCATTATAGCAGTGAAGTAGATAATTATTGCACCATTTTAGGAATTTATGCGACACGAAGAAATACTTTCTTTGCGGAATTTCAAGTCCTTCTGTTTTTGCAGATAGACGCATAATTTTTGAAAACACAAAAGAAAGTTCCTAGAGACGAATCACGTTGTTCGTGTTGGGAAAACAAAATTCTAACATTCGGGTGATTTCGCAAATTTACCGTTAAGTTCTTGACGTATAATTTGTATTTGGACTAACAGTTCATCAAAGCAGTGAAAGGTAAAACGAAATGGTGTCTTGTGTCGGCAAAGGAGGAAATAAATTGTTTTCGGTTTCCACCGGTGTACGGTCCATATGAATGCGGAAAATTAATTTCCGCAATGGCTTTCATCCAAACTGGTGAATTCTTTTCCTGGCTCAGTTTTTTTTCAAGAACCTTTCAGGTGCTTAAAAGAATAAAAATTGATACTACATTTAGACCTCTCAGTTTCCCTTGAGCATCTTGTTTTGCCAATCCAGGCCACATAACATGTTACTACAATGTTAGAATTAAGAAAAAACGAGGGAAAATTCCGATTTACGTTTGGTTTTACATCATACAAGTAATCTAATGAGATGTCCATTCGTCTACATTACCTAAACACATCATAAGCAGGATTAGCCTTTTAGTAATATAATACATCATAAAGCAGGATTAGCCCGTTATTAATAGCTTCAAAATAGCTAAAAAGGTTTAGATCGCTACATACATGAAATGAATTTTTCAGGCTTTTCTCGTTACCGCTCAAGTAGCTCTAAAAAACTGCGAGGATCATGAATCAGAAATAGAATTGTTGGTTAAATGTCTATCCTTGGTATAATGTTCTATAATTTGATAATTGTTTGTTGTTGTTGTTGTTGTTTCTGTTTGTTTTTCTTTGCAATTGCTTCGCAACCAGAAGTCAACGACAGAAATAGAGATTACGTCATGGAAAATGCGCTCGTACGATTTTTATTCACGAGTTGAGTAGTCTCAGAAAACGAAGGAGTGAACGCAGCGAACGAGTGAGTTTTCTGATACGAAACAACGAGTGAATAAAAATCGTACAAAGCATTTTCCATGCTGCAACGTGTTTATTTCATAGCTACTGAGATTTCTTTCGAACAATAATGACAATTAATAGCGATAAGGCAAACACTTGCCACTAAACTTCGAAGCGAGGAAGGGATGCTCATAGTCTTTCCTATCTTTGGTTCTGACCGACATGATGAACTCGCAGATGCTCCAATGCTGGAATTTCTTCAACTTTTCTAAGTTCATTTCTGTTTCCTAAAAAGGTTTGCAAAAGTTTTACATCTTGTTGTGTTTTTTGTAATGTGGCTTTGTTTTCTTGTTCTGCGATAAAATTGTCAACTGAACCGACGTCCACAAACCTTTCCGACATCTTTAAAATAAAAGGGCAGCTTGCCAGTTTTCGCGCCAAGGACGACGTGGCTTACCGTACGATCACTTTTCACTAGTGAAAAACATCGTTCGTCCAATCA
>BLFN01000028.1:1178384-1180884 GCA_014634225.1 Acropora yongei | reverse complement strand
TGAGAGGCGTAGATTCAATAGCAAACCTTAGGGGTAACTGCCACTCCTATGACAGGATGATTGGTGAATCATTCGATCGAGAAGGCGTGTTCGTGTGTTTCCAAGAAACGGTAAGTGGCTCTTGTGTGCGCCGAGTTAGTCACGAGCCAATAATAGAAAATCGGTTGTAATACATGGTCACGAGATTGACATAAGAGGTCGCGTATAAACTGAAAGTAGCATATCGTGCGTTCATCTCTTTAGTTTAGGTTGAGGCCAGGGTCCACTCTATCTCAGTCAACGGCACCAACGCAAGAATCATTTCCAACAAACTCTAATTGTCAGCTTGCAGAGCACAAGAAGAGAAGTAAGTGACCACAAATCAATATCATTTTTAGTTCTTGTGGAAAAATCTTTCATGTCAGTCCACGCCTTCCATGGTTAGCAATTCGCAAGTCGAGTCGATGAGGAAACATTTTCTTAGCCCGAGCTCCCTAAACTCCTGGTCAAGCGGAAAGCGGTGAAAGTTGACCACGAAGGTTAAACCTACATCTTTTCTTTTTGTCCTAGCATTGCAATGCAATCATTAGCACCGAAATGCACAAAACAAAAACGAGCTGATACATTACGTTTCTAAACAGAGAGTAACTTGGAAGTTCACATTACTGAGAACTTTCTCCATGAGGTCAACAAGTGGGAAGAAATGTATTTCGTTTCACAATTGTACTTTTGAAAACTTACAAATCGCACAACTTTTGAAAGGTTCAGGGTGTAAATCAATAATTTTATCAGAGTTTTTAGCTTACTGTGCAAAGTGAATTAACTTCCGCTCCGCCCCCAGTGTCCCCAGTGGGGAGGGGTGGAGTTTGAGGGGCGGAGCCCATTAGAGGTAAAACTCCCTTATTTGATTTCTCGTTGCGAAAGTGTCTGCCAATTTCTAACTTGAAACTTTACACTTTATATATGACCAACTGAAACAAAGCTAGGACAATGCAATTGCCATTGTGAAATGAGCTTTCGTTTTCCCTTTACTAAAAAAAAAAGAATTCCACAACAAAAGGCTTACTGACCTACTCTTTGACTACTGATTTCAGAATGTATCGTATTTCAGCATTTTATCTCGAACTAGTTTCATAACAATTCAGAAATTTGAAACTGTCAATACAGACGAGCATCGTCTCAACATCGCCAACAATATTATGGATTACATTACTCTTCAGGTCTGGACACGCTTCCGGTTATGCTCATATTTCAATTAGAAATCTTTATGTTCACAGCACTTTTTCCAATATATTATGGGGACAGTTGTAAAAGTCAAACTTAGGTCATTAGATCAAACAACATGTTCGAGGCAGCGACAAGGCGCGGATATTTTGTGTCAGTATTCAACATTATTTAGCGTCGATTAAATCACTCTTACTAGAAACAGTAATTCAACTTACAAACCTGAAGTCGACAGTGCGTTCATTTTACTCCCCCATCTCCATCAGTGCTACATTTTGCGGGAATTTAAAGCTACTTAATCCACGCAGAACGGATATAGAAGTCGAAGCAAGGATTTGAGATCAAGGGATCGAACTTGGGAAGCGCTCTAAACTACTGTGCCATCTTTGCTCCTAAATAACAATATATGTAGTTTAAGAAACCATGTGAATACTGCATTATTTTTACAACATGTCAGTGCAATAAATTTCGAGAGGTTTTCGTTACGTTTCCGTTCTGGAAATTCCATGATTTCCTGGTCAGTCACTGATTTCTAAGTAAATATTATTTGCATTTCAGATCTCATATTATTTTGAATTTCTTCAAAAAAGATAAATATAAATTATGCAATTTGTGGTTTACGTTTACCCGAAGTCTGAATGAGTGTTCTTGGAGAAACAGTCATTTGCGTATAACTGCGTGATGAATTGTGTCAACTTTGCAACTTAGTTTGCCCGATGCATTTAAAATCTAATCTCTTAAAGATTACGCGTGTTACCAGTAAAAGAAACAATCCGATTAGCATAGGTCAACAGACTATCAAATTTCCAATTCCTCATTGCGTCGGAATTTGTTTTTATTGCAGACCAACCATGGACCTGAAGATCCGTGTGTTTCTATCATTGTTGGTTTTGGCGATTGTTGTAAGAGATGGAAAAGGTAAAGAACTAACGTCTAATCCACTTACATGGTTAAGCCGTTTTGTCTAAATCTTTTGTTGTTGTTGTTGTTGTTTATTGTTTGCTTTGTCATCACCTGCTGAGATTGAAACAGTTAGGTTTTTGAAACAACAGAATACCGAAGAGAATCACAACCATGCTGGCAAATTAGTTCGTTAACTTTGGAGATTTGACTTTCTCTGTGGTACTTCTACCCGCAGTTCTCAAAAAAAAAATGGAAAAAATTATGAAAGAGCGAGCAGTTTATTGGGAGATTACTGGCGGTCATCAGTTTCTGATCTATGATTATTTCATTCCCTGCTACAATGTTTCGGCCATTTCTGCGCGTAACGGGGGCGCCAGAACAGATTAAATCGAAT
>BLFN01000028.1:1165884-1168384 GCA_014634225.1 Acropora yongei | reverse complement strand
TCACGAGATTGAGAGGTCGCGTATAAAAGCAGCATATCGTGCGTTCCTCTCTTTAGTTTAGGTTGAGGCCAGGGTCCACTCTATCTCAGTCAACTGCACCAACGCAAGAATCATCTCCAACAAACTCTAATTGTCAGCTTGCGGAGCACAAGAAGAGAAGTAAGTGACCACAAATCAATTTTATTTTTAGTTCACAAGGAAAAAATGCCTTAATTCAGTCTACGCCTTTCGAGGTTCGCAATTCGGCCGAGCCGATGAGCAAATTTTTTATTATTCAAAAGGGGTGGGGAATCAATTAAAGTAAGGTCGTTGAAGTCACCGTTGTTTCTTAGAATTAGCAACTACGATAATAACCTTGGTTCCGAGATATGACCAAGAAACGTTAGGGGAAAATGCTGGAGAGAAGGCACTCGCTTTCCATCAATGTGCATGGCTCGGGTTGGATTACTTGACCCGCCATCATACGTGGGTTAAGTTTGTTGGTTCTCTTATCTGCTCTGAGAGGTTTCCCCCGCGTTTTCCGGTTTTCTCCACTCGCCAAAAACCAACATTTAATTTGGTTTGTTGTGATTCAGTTTGATTTGTAGTCTCTTCATTCGGTAAAGCAACTATGCTTGGCTAAACCATTATTATTATTCTTATTCTTAACCTTTCATTGAAATAAATTTCCCTCTATTAGTCAATGGCAATGGTGCGTTTGTTTTCGCAGCCCGAGCTCCCTAAACCCCTGGCTAAACGGAAAGCGTTGAAAGTTAGCCACTAAGGATAAACCTCCATGTTCCCCTTTCTTCCCAAGCATTGCATTGCAATGCTATCATTAGCACCGAAATACGCCAAACCAAAGCGAGCTCAGTTTTTTTCTAAACAGAGTAACTGGGAAATTCACAATACTGAGACCTTTCTCCATGAGGTCAACAAGTGGAAATCTTTTGCTTCATATTTGTATTTTTTTATGCACTTTTTTCATTAACTTATAAATCACGTAATTTTAGAAAGTTTTGGTCACATTCAGGATGTAAATCGATAATTTCATGCGAGTTTTAAGAGTTGCTGTGCAAAGTAAATTAACTTCCGCTCCGCCCCCAGTTTCTCAGCGGGGAGGGGTAGAGTTTGAGGGGCGGTGCCCATTAGAGGTAAGACTATCTGATTTGAGTTCTCGTTACGGAAGTGTCTGACAATTTCTAACTTGAATCTTTACTTTTTATATACGAACAATTGAAATAAGCCTAGGAAAATACAATTGCCATTGTGAAACGAGTTTTCATTTTCCCTTTACCAAAAAAAAAAGTTCCAGAACAAAATTGGCGCTTTTGTCGGTTTTGCCAAACGCTTGCCTACTCTTTGACTACTAATTTCATAACACCTCAACATCGCCGACAATGTTATGGATTATATTACTATTTAGGTCTGATCACGCTTTCGTTATGCTTATGTTTCAATCATTTAGGCATTTAGAAATTTTAATGTTCGCACCACTTTTTCTAATATATACATGAAAACAGTTGCAATAGAACTTGCATAGGTCAAAGTTAAGTCATTAGATGAACCATCATGTACGAGGCAGCGGCAAGGCAAGGATATTTCAATTTGCAATAAATGTAGTTAACAAAACCACGTGAATTCTTAATTATTATAATAACATGTTAGTGTAATAGATTTCGAGAAGTTTTTGTTATTTCCTCTCAATCTTTGAGATTTATTTTTGGTTCGTCGCTGTCATTGATAACATGGGTGTCACCGCCTCATGACAGATAAGAGACATTTCGTTGAATAGTGATTTGAACTTGGATCTCTTTAATTTATTTTTTGATTAACAGAATTGCATAGGTGTTTAAAATTATAGGAAGAATATTTGTTGCTAACCTGTACCTGTGTAACTCGGAATTAATTCAGTTGAATATCGCCAAAAAAGTAAGAGTGAGCGTTTCGATTGTGAGTTCATCCTTAAAATCGAATCTCTTACGGATTCGGATTACGTGTGTTTTCGGCAATTCTTAACAGTAAAGAGTAAACGGAAAGGTCATTCGCAAAGATCAACAGACTTTATATCAACTTCTCAATTCCTCACTCAGTGCGAATTTCTTGTTATTGCAGACCAACCATGGACCTGAAGATTCGTGTGTTTCTATTACTGGTGGTTTTGGCGATTGTTGTAAGAGATGGAGAAGGTAAAGAACTAACGTCTAATCCACTTACAGGGTTAAGCCGTTTTGTCTAAACCTTTTATTGTTGTTTTTCTATTGTTTGCCTTGTCATCACCTGCTGAGATGGAACTAATCTGGCCTTTGAAACATCGCATTACCTAAGAGATTCGCAACCACGCTGGCAAATTAAATCGTTAACTTTTGAGATTTGTGTTTCTCTGTGGTACTTATAAGGTCAGCTGCAATTCTCAAATTAACAAAAAGAGAGAAAGAAAAAACAAATTATGCCAGGGCGTGCAGTTCTCTGGGAGGTTAGGTGCCGCCATCAGTCTCTGATCTATGATAATTTCATTCCT
>BLFN01000028.1:1120692-1123192 GCA_014634225.1 Acropora yongei | reverse complement strand
TTAGAACACATGTTTGGAGATAAAATTCAAAGGAAGGGTTACTTACCCTATGCATGGCTAGCACATTGGAAATGAGCAACGAGGGCTGCTAAAATTCGACCAGCGCGACTTTCAAGCTCGCGCCATCGCACGAATTCAACGCCAGTTCGTGCGCGGTCAAAAAACTATAGGGAGCCACCTTAAGAATGTCAGTCAACTCCAGTCCCTTTCGAAAGTGGTTCGTTGCTAGGCATTTTCGTCCCATGGCGTCCTTTTGGTGACGAATTAGTAACAATCTTTATTGAAGAGACTAACGTCACAAATAAGTGGTTTACAGAAGGGTCCTCAAATAAGAAAAATAGACTAAAAATATATAGAAAAAGAAAGAATAAAGATATATACTACGACTACGCGAACCACACAGGGTTGTGTTTGTTTGCACTGAAAGAAATGTTGGGTTTACTTCGGTGTAAAAACTCACAACTGACGTCACAAATTCAACATTCAGCTGTTACTAGGTTCGACGCCGGCAGCAACAGGGGAGGCCCATGGATCAGTCAGTAATAAGTAGAATAAGTAGTAGTTTTTACACCGAGGTAAAGCCGAAATGTTGTTTTCAACCTGGGCGCTTTTATAGAGCGAGGGCAAATATGGATATAATTACCTCTGATATAATAGCCAGTTTAATAGGCCAATACTCCAGCTACAGATTCTTGCTAGATTTGGTCGGCTTACTGTTACAGTAGTTTGCGAAACGAAACCAACCGAACGAAACCAAAAATAACTGACACTCAAATCAAATTAATCTCTCACGGTTTGAAATTTGTATGGTAAACAAACTAAACAAAAACCGAATCCGACACATCCACTACAGCATCAAAAAGACCTTTTATATTGGAGAAGTCTGCAATGGACAGCAATTCCTTTGATGAGGAAGGAATGAGAGGTATAGAAAATAATTTAGGCCATTCTTTGATTAAATACGTGTCCTCGCTAGGTTTCTATCTTCGACCAGAAAGAGGCTCATGAATTAAAATTGATTTCTTCCTGCTTATAATCGAAGACGATCATGTCGGAAAAGTAAAAACTGTAGTACGCCAGTTCACCCGGGACGATGAGATTCGAAGAGTTCCTCGTGAATTTTGGAAAAGTTCAACTTCACACATAGCCTTAAAAAAGAAGGGACTGCCAAATGAAGGAAACAGGAACGAAGAAAAAGAACTTCTCGCGGAAAAAAGGCCTTAATGCGAGTTGATAAATATCACTGTGTACATTGAAAGGCTTTTGAGTTTCCCCTTTTTCATACTTTTAAAATCAGGAAAATAAGCTTCATTAAATTAATTTTAGTTTTAAGCTTAAATTCTTATATTAGGCTTCACGGCTGTCTCGTTTTTGACTAGCAACTAATTTTGTTGTTACAGACAAGCAACTAGCTACCTCTGAAGCTTAAAAGGAAGCAGCTGAAGATAGAGGGACTTGCATGGCTTGAGAAAAGTATGCACATGAAAAGACAGTTCAAATGCAACAGCGAGCCTTACATGGGAGAGCTATCAATGAGGTGAATGAGCAGAACAACAAATGTAAAAATTTTCTTAAGCAGAAATTAAAGGGTTCTCTGTTGTTAGAAGACAAAATACCCGAGTACAACCTATGAGACGGTAACAGAAATGTTAACTCTTGTACTAGGTTCAAAAGAAGACATGAAACCAAGAATGTCTTGTATTTTATACATGCATATGGTGGAAAATAAGGAGCACTGTATGGGGCTTGGGTTATGTTTCATTTAGAACTGGCAGTCAAAATATAGACAAGAGGATTTCAGGGTTCAAACGAGGAAAATCTCTCCAGGGCTTGCTTAACAAGACAATGAAGGATTATCAAAATTCAGAAGAGTCCGTACAGTAAGCCTTTCTTATGAAGTACCAGAACTTTTTATCTAGGAGAAAGTATGCCCTTGTCTGTAACAATCAGTCCTCAGTTTTAGACCCGCATTCTGACCTTTGGGTACCCTGCAATAGGAAATGTTTAGGTACAGACTTGAGTGTACTATGTATAAATATTTATTATAAAACGGTGGAGAATTTTGTGAGGAGTCTGGACATTGGCCATGTTAATAAGATCCCTAATTTGCCAGGTGTTTCTGAAACAATAACTGGTTTGGTATTTATGATCATTGATTTGCACTAAAGGCTTCCTCATTTATGTCGCAAACTTGTTTGTTTCAATGAGAACAAAAATCAATTCATATTTCAATTTTCTGATGATGGGGCTCCTTAATCAAGCCAGTTAAGTATGTCCGTTTCGAACTCTAATATCTTAGAACTTTGGAGACAGGGTAAGAAGCACTCACTTTCACTATAAGCTTGGAGAAAAAAGATGCGATGCTTGAAAATATTTCGAAGCAACATATACTGATGAAATGGAAGCGTTAGAGGGTAATGTTTTTAATGTTTTTGGCAAATTGTGTACTTTAGAGTTTCAGCCAAGTGTTAATATGAGCTGGCAGAGCTGGACTAACAAT
>BLFN01000028.1:1105692-1113192 GCA_014634225.1 Acropora yongei | reverse complement strand
GACTTACCGTGAAAAAATGCTTTGAAATTTCAAACAGTCGGAGGAATGTAGATTTAAATATCATTCAAACAGCTAAATGCCGTTCATCAATGAACAATAGGGAGCTTAAGTAACCACGACGACGACGGTCACAAATTTGCATATGTAACGACGAAAAACAATAGTTTTGCACGCTTTGCACGTGCATTCTTCATTTTTTCACATTTCACAGACGTTCTCATTGTGAAATGATCTGTTTTGCAGCTGTGTGGACGACGTGAGGATATGATGACAAATGTTCGATTTTGTTTTGTTATCTCAAAAGCGCTGGTTCCAATTTAATTCCAGGAAAGTCAGAACACATTTTGCAAACACAATGGCTTTGAATAATTGAGAAATAATTGCAGAAACGCGAGGTTACATTTTCAGATGACGTTATTGCTGTCGTCGACGTCGCTGCCTAATGTATGATGACGTCGACGACAGCCTGAGCTGGTTTCAAGGATGCCACTTACGCGCCCGCGGGTAAGGGACAAGTTAACGAGCCCCTTTTGGCTTAGCCACGAAGTCGCTGGTGATTCTCTCTGTTTGTAACCATAATAGCTTCAACGCATTTCAGATTGTGAATAAATAAAAATTCAGAGAGATTTGGTAATTCTATCTTTCGAAAGAGGAACTGGTTCGACAAAACTCTTCATATAGACTAACTACTAAATTTTAGCCTTGCAAAGCACAACAGAAAAGATCTTAACAATTTTCAGAAATCAATTTAATGTAATAATTAGTACAGCATTGTTATCGATGAACTAGTGGAAGGAGAGAATATACCTAATTATTGCATGGTGGCATTGCACGTCTGAAGCCTTGGTCTTGAGGAGTGTGTCGTATTTATTGTTGCAAACGGTGCATGGAGAGGTGAATTGAAGTTCAGGGCTCAACTACCGCAAGGAGAAGGAATTCCAATTATATGAGACATCTCCGCTCTCTTCCAGGGCTAAAATCAGTGATCTACCTGTTGACATCCATCCCAGGTGTACACCTCTAGATAAACAATCTTGTGCATGATCACTGTTTTCAATACTATTGTACTCTGACTGGAGGTTTTCTATTTTGTAATCTTAAAGAATGTGCCTTGATGACGCAACGCCTCGAGATCCGTTAGCTGAGAAAGATATTCAGTTTACCAAATTGGCTGAGCCCTGAATGTCAGATCTTGTGCTCCTCGCCCTCGCTACAGACATGAAAGTAAGATCCAAAGGGAAAAAGAACAGGGAAGTTCAGTTGGTTAGATAGCGGACTAACTAACAAGCAGTAGGCTGCGGATCTTAATGATAGTTTTGGCTGGAGCACTTCTCAAGACCTCAATAGCAGTTGAAGAAAGAGTACTACCTTCATAGCAACATCTTTTTATGTCTAGAGGTTCAAGTCTTCTTGGATTAAAACAGAAAAAAGGTGAAACCAATTAAACACCTCGTGACACGAGTCAGATCTGATTGCCAAAGTCCCCGTGGCCACAGATGTAACAGTGTCTGGCCTTCATTGATTATATTAATGTGTATTTCAAGTACTTTAAGCACTTGATATGCAAACACTTTTAATTATCAGTGGCGTACATGAAGTGAAGACCTCAGGCTATAGTAAAGCTACATGGGGTCCTGTCGACTTTTACCCATTCAACACCTTCAAATATAATTTGTTCTCAACCCACTGTCTTAGGGCGAAGACACCACTTTTTCAAGACTTTCCCAAGTGAAAAAATGGTTCTCATTTAACCATCATCCCAAAGGATGGAAAATCTGCTTATGCAACCTGAGCGCTTCAGCAAGCATCGCTCTCAGTCTGGTTTCTAGTGTGGAAGGCAAGCGAAACAAACCAGCCTGAAAGGGAGCGCTTTCTTCCCTGGCTTGAGCTTCAAGAACATCATAAGCCAGTTATTCTACGAAACAAAAGCTGAAAAAGTTAAAAAGAGAAATGAACTGCTCCGTCACCCAATTTACGTAATCTGAAATTCGTTTAAAAAGCGTAGTTCATTCTCATTGGCCAGATCTTCGTTTGTACTATCGAATGCGGAAAAAAACGTTCGTAGAATTGTAACGATGACGGAATTATTAGCTTTTTTCCCTACTCTCTTTTATTGGCTGAAAGCGGAAAAAACAAGATTCAACACGGAAAAAAAAATTCCGCATAAAACAATATAAACCCCTACAATATTGAACCCTAAGCACTGTGCAGTTTAAGAGCACACGGTGAACACAACAAAGTTCAGTTTTAATCAGGAGTGTAAGATGAAAGCAGGAACTTTTATGATGACGATGTTAGATCCTGTCTTTCAGCTCTGTTTCCATTGTGACCCATTTCAGAGAGAGTTTGGAAGCAAGTACCTTTCGCATTCAAGGATATTTCCCTATGATCTTCACTTCAATTTTCGATATTTTGCTTCAGTTACATACGCTGAGTTAATGTGCAGCAGGAGCGTTTTAAAGGATTAGTAGAGATTCTAATGTGGTGCCAAGGGGAGTAAATAAAGAGCACATGCACTGGAATCATATTATGAGAGAAGGCTAGGTGGCGAACAAAAACGAAGCTTGGATTTTCATGTATGATAGGAAATGAAGGGTATCGTCTGTTTTGGAAAAAAAGAATTTCACCAAGGTGCCTCTCGACCAGACTGCTCGTGGATGGAATTCTACAAAGTAAACAGCTAGGTAGTAATCATACGTTGTCTTGTGCAAAAGCGTCACGAGTGATTCATCATTTTTGTGCAACGAAAGGATGGGGTAAGACAAAGTCATCTTTTTACTTTCGTTTTTTTTTTTATTTTTTTGTCCCATACACGGGTTTGTTCTAACTGGCCCACGAGGAAAACCTCCATGCTTGTATGACGAGAGCGAATTTTGATCAGTGCGCCGGGATGGCACTCACCGATGGAACGGAGACTTTAGGGAGTTTAACCACGCTATTGAGCCACGGACGTCAAGCAGAAGTGCGCTGTTTTCGTATTTAAGATCTTTTTACACTGCAACATTTATATTTTAAGTATTTTTTCGCTGTCAGAGAAGATAAGTTTGAAAATCTGGGAGAGACTTCTGTCCTGGCATGTAAAATGCTCATTTTCAGTTTCCATTCGTAGCTGAAAAAAAGCGCTTGCTATTGTTCGTTGGGTCATAATCTCATACTGAGCAAAATAAGCATCCAAATAGCCATGGAAACAAAAGAGATCAGTTTTCACCTTTTTGTTGTTGTTGTTTTCTGCTTTTTTTTTTTGCATTTAGTGCAAAATAAACCCGCAGTTCTTTCATCCAGGTATACGTGGAACAAAACCTGAACATTCAAGGAGTATCGGAAAAAAGAGCCTTGAAACAGAGGCAATAATACAATGGGGAATATATGGTGTTTTGAATGCAGAACGAATACGACTTTTGCCATTGGGAGACAAGATGGCTTTGTAAACATAACTAGAACCCACCTCTCACCTCTGGGAGCTGTAATCGATGCGAACCTGACTGGATGACGTCATCAAAACTCGACCATTGCCGGATTAAGCCTTACTACTGGTAACTATTTCCATGAACATTTTCAATGAAAGTTACAATTAATTAGTAACTTCAGTAATTGCAGAGACGCCTGGAAAAAAATCCACGCTTTCTTTTGCGAGACTTTCATATACAGCGGTATGAAGTAAGACAACTTTAAACCGTAAGAGGAATGTCCAAAAAATGACTTGTAGCATTTATTTACAAACTCGAAACCACTGACACGGGCATGTGCAAGCCCTTCAGGAGAGGAAACAACGAATGTGCAAATGACAGCTTAAGTCCACGATTATTACAGAGTCTGCACTGAATAAGACACAATGCATCAATTCAAGCAACGCTACAACAGCGCGACTCTCAGACTCCTTCAGCTCGTCGCCATTGGATACACAAAGCGTACAAGTACACGAAACGCCAAAGATGTACATATAAATTGGAAACTTTTTTTTCAAAATATCCCTTTAGAGGAAATAAATGAAACCTCATTCATCAAATGATTGGATCGATGCTTTGGTCGTTTAAATCACTACATTACAAGAAATTGACAAAATGGAATGAATAATATCGGGAAGGTCATGGTCTGCGACTCAAGCAAAGTCGTGAAAAGCTTCTAAATTTCGTACTGTGTTCGTTTAGTTATCTTCATTCTAATATCGAAACTCATAAAGTACCCTAAAATGTTACAGATTCAACGATATCTTGGCTACGCAGTTTACGAAGTGTTTTTTTTTTCTGGAGCCGACGGTTACTCTCTCGTTGGATTGACTGAGTTGAACGAGACCAAGCTAGCATCACTTCAACAATTTCACCAAATTGAGAGGAAAAAAATCTTTGCTTGCTGATAACAGAAGCTAAGTTTCTAATTTCTAAGCAGAAGAGAAAGACAAGAAGACTTTTGAATTTTACCTGTGAGGAATCAAGAGAGATGTTAAAAAAAATCCTCGATCATTGCTGACGTACGGTGAAGATCAACAGGTGTATGAAGAAACGGCTTTGACAGAATAACTGTCCTAGTTGATAATACATGGCCAATTTTTGATTTATTCACTTTAAGTTATCAGTGATATTATTTTCAAAGGAAAGACCTTCTTCGTCACAAAATTTTAAACTTAATTATTCGCACCGTTCCGTTAATGATTGCTCAAAATCTAACGGACGTAGGCAGTTAACTTCCAAGACATGACTAGCACATGCATAATTTGCTACTATAGATGTCATACAAATTCGATCAGTCCTATAAACAACAAAGTTCCAACAGCAAGGTCTGCTAGTAAAGCGTTTCTAATTTTAAGTTGGGCAATAATCACGTTATAAATCTCCTACACACGAAATGTTTGTCAAAATAGAGCTTTCCTATTCGAATAACACAGTAAAGCGGAAATTTTCTTAGCCTCGGGCAAAAATACCATGCATACGGCTCTAATTGTCTTGACAAATATGTTAAAGTCAATTTTTGTAGAAACCGGAAAATTCAGCTTCCTTTTGTTTTGGGCATAGTGACGGGCCCCTGCAAAGCCTGTCAATGTAGCTTGCTTTACATTTAAGGTGACAAAGAGAAAGAATAATTCTACGACAATCTACGAAATTAGTGACTATCAGATTTTGAATACTTTAATTCGTACCCTAAATTTATCTGATAATTCCAAGCTGTACCCATTTCTTCTGTTCCTTCTAGCTATATATCCAATTTATTCAGCAAAGTAATGAAATATAACCTTTTGAAAATTGTTTTCGTGCAGCTAGATGAGAATGTTGAATCATCACTGCAATTACGCAACACGCAAATAATTGTTTGAGGAAAAAAACCAGGGGCTTTAAACTTTAAAAACCCAATATCTGCTTTATTTGTCATCCATCATATTTCTTATGCTAATGCTATTCGTTTCTTAGGGTGGCATGATCCATGAATACGGACGCATTGAACCTCTTTAGGATACCTGAGTTCAAATGGTCCGTGAGCCTCTGAACTAAGCTTTTGTTCAAAGACGGCAAAAAGGAACTTTAATTACTTCAAAAGTCATGAAACTACTTTCTCACTTAGCTACTTTTGTCATGCTAACAATATGAGACATTTTTCAATAGTTGAATGATCTTCCGAGAAAAAAGAACTTATTGTGCCTCTAAGCTGCTCAAGAAACCAATGAGCCGAGGGATTAGTAATTAGACTAATTTTGGTGTAATTGTATTTTTACTGAAAAATCACAGGACAACCATCGAACGCTATGCAATTGTTCTTTCGATCAAAAGGACAATAGAAGTTGATACCTAAGCTGTTTCACGAAAACAAAATACACGAAAGAAATGACCATAAGGAAATGAAGTCCACAAAACTGCGAATACCTCGATAACTGAATATATGTCAAGTTGTTTCGCACGACCAAATTAAACAGATGAACTAAAACAAAGCACATCTTCCCTATCTCACCTAACATGGTTTTTTAAATAAAATTTAAAAAAAGGAAGACAAATGTCAAATACACTAGAGTTCCATACCTATGAAGATAATACAAGTAGAACTAAAGTTTCCATTTCTGCTTTCTCCAGTCACCTGTGAATGGGAGAATATAACATCACGGCATGCGCAATCAAGAACGTTTGTCAGATGTGCAAATCAATCGGCAAAAGAAAGGAAATTTTTAATTAAAATCCCGATGTTAAGAGGGACAGAAAAATGAAAAGAAAAAAAGTAGCTGTTGTTCGAATCTGCTGTCATCAAAGTAAAAGCAAGCAGGGAAATTCTTTCTAGAGATTGCTTACAACATTATTGACGTAAATTGAGCCGAATTTGGCTCGCTGACAAAGTAATCACTGGACTGAATACGATTTTCAGAACAACAACGACCAATTCGGTCAATTCAGTGGAACGACTCATAAAAAGATTTGCTAGACAACAAGATGTCTCAAAAAAAATTATTTAAAGGAAGGAAGAAACATGGGCTGTTACTCACATGAATTCAATCTGGACAATCGGGAATAAGAAAGAATAAAAGGAAGTAGCTTAGCTCGGATCGGATGAAATACTTGCACACCGTCACATCAATTACAAACTAAACATGGATTGTGTAATTAACGGTGAACGACACCGATGAGAACGTTACATTTTTGGACCCTCAGAAAATAAAAAAAAAACTCCAAACCACATGCACTACTGCAAATTTGCAAAGACGTAAGACACTCGCAGAAACCAGGGAACATGGACATAACCCCATGACTATTACTCAACATTAATTAGCGGGTGATAACTCATAAAATGGAGGAGATAACGTAAATATATCAAGCATGGTCTAAGTGTCGAACGTAAGGTCTAGCGTAAACAAGCAGCTTTTCTCGCAAATTCTAAGAGCTTTCATGCACTCTCAACGATATCTTTCAAACGAAATCTTCGATCAATGTTGACTACAACTTCGTCAAAAGCAAACAGCCAAATACGTGCCACTAACAAAAGAATGGTGAGCCGATATAAGAAATAATACAGATACAATATCAAAACTTGAAGAAAAATATTACTGGCATTTGTCATTCCCAAGGCTATGATAAAATGGAATCTTTCCAAATCAATCCACCTGACGTAAAAAAAAAAAACTGTTTCAGATCCTTTAACCTAACTTAACCTTACTGAAAAAAAAAAGGCCGGATTAAACGATTGTTCGTCAGACCCTCTAAAATGAATCATTTCTACATTCAGGGTTTCCAAAAACCAAACAAGAGATTCCTTAAAAGTGAACAACCAGTCATGGCTGTAGAGAAAAACTGCTGAGAATGCGCAGCGACTCAAAAAGCTGATTTTCAACAAAACAAAGACCTCTCTAGGAGATCCAAACTAAAAATAACACTTAGGACTTTAGGAGTCAAACACTGGACTTCTTTTTCAGCTCATTTATTAGTTTCTCGTCTCTTTGTTTGTTCAGTGACATATTTGATTAAGAAAAATAAGTTGCAACGATATTGAGGCTATTTTTGCGGTCATTCAATTTGCATGATCTTGGCC
>BLFN01000028.1:1088993-1091493 GCA_014634225.1 Acropora yongei | reverse complement strand
AAACAAAAGGCTCGCTAGCTATTTTAATCGGTTTTCTCTTTCATGTTTGGTTCTTTTACAAACTTAGGAATCTGCCCTATATATCGTCAGAATGCAATACGGAGTGCTGCTTGTTACAAGTTGTTCCTGTTTACATTTGCTTTTGAAATCCGGTAAGCGACAGCAGATAAATGCAAACTGATACACAAAAATAGGTATGGATAGAAAAGCACGAAAAATAGTTTTGGCTATTGATTAGCTTAAAAGCGGCAGAGTTATTTACTAGAGGCGCAGTCGAACAAAATATTCAGAAAAGCTGTTACTTTCATAACTGTTGGAAAAACGGAATTATCACATCCGCTAATGAACCGAGGCCACACTTTGTGACGGGCGGACTGATCAGAGGAGTTAGGTATGTGAAAACTTGCCAATATTCATGTAGATAATCTTTAAATGATGTCGGCATTCAACCCTTCTTGACTTGATATGACAGCTTTTGGAATGGACAAGTGTCGCTGTAAAACACGAAATATGACTTTTTCGGTCAGGCGAAGACCAAGTGTTGCACGTGGCTTTAGCTAGCTCAAGTTTCGGTCTTTCTGTACATGCCAAGTCAGTCCCACGCAGTCGAACAAATTAGTATATAAACCGTTTCAACAGCTAACATCAATACGATGTTCGAGTGGGTTTTCAGTTAATTCGTATGAAACTATGTTTCAGTTTGAAGATCAAGACTAAAATGTCCGGCGGAAAACTAAAAGTTACAATAACTAAACGTTTTCTCAAAATTACTAGCTATAGGAATGCAGTACTAACTGGGCTTTTAAAGGAATTGAAAAATATGGAAATGCCGAAAGAAAATTCATTTAGAATTAGACTGAACCGTCCGGTACAACATCAGTTCGACTAGCCATTTATGTCCATACAGTCAAACTCGGTCGGATTGTCTAGTACACGCAACATTCCGACGAGGGACTTCAGATGAAGTGAGGTTATTACAGAAGATGTGAAATGTTCTCAGATTGACTTGATCGGACAGCGACAAACACGATCCGTCTCTTTCAGTATCGACTCGATTCACCGTACAAATAAATTCGAATTAACTAAACGATCCTGTGTTTCCCCAAACGCCAAGCAAGGGATAATTCATTCATATATTTTTCAATTTCTTCTCTTTGCTCTAGACTTCCATGTGGATTGATTTAACTTAGATTGTTTTGTTACCTTAAGTGTTCAACGTATTTTCTCAAGTTGCCTTCCTTGGTGTGATTGCTTATCACCTTAAAAGTTTGTTTAGTTTTTCTTCTTTTTCTTCATCCTCTTCTTCTTCTTCTTCCTCTTATTATTATTATTATTATTATTGTCATTATACTATCCTAACAATTTTACATGGTTAATAATTTTTAATTTACTATTATTATCATTATTGATATTAAGCTTTTTCCTGTGCGGTATTTCGCTTTTTCATTCTTTACATCCTCATTACATTTTTGTTGACAAACTCAACGACAAGGCCTTTTATTGTCTGAAATAATTCTTTTCTTTCTGTTTCTAAAGCTCGTCAAATCGTAGGTGATGCAAAAAAAAGAAAAAAAGTTGTGCCAAAAGGCTTTGGGGCCACCCTTCGCACGGATGGACGGACGGAAGAAGCGTAAGTACAGTGCCATTTGATCTCATATGAAAGGGGTTCCTCTCATGGCTACAGAGCTCCACTATGAATCATTACTGCAAGTGTGAGCGTGAAACCTAGGCCGCCTCTGGGAGCGACTAAAGAAGCGAATTAGACAGAAGAGATTTCGAAATGAATTTCTAAAGCATTATATCCATTTTTACCCATCTCATTATACAACTATGACACACCACACACTTATTATTAACGTATTGGCTTTCTATTGTTTTGCTGTTATTTGATAGACATCCAATATGCACTATTTCTTGCCATTCTTGAGCACAGAATATTTTTAAACTGAATATATGAGAAAGTATGTCTGGCCAAAACAATCAACAACTCTTCTAGTAGTGTTTCTCTGTACCCTTACTGTTTTCCTTTATAGATGTAATCAAGGTCCATTGGTGTTGGCCTACGCCTAAGCATTCAGGTACAATTTTTCGTTTGTAAACAACGGATGAACACTGGCAAGTTTGCTCTTCAGATTTGCATATCCCGTTTTACAGTTCTAGGAAACCACACCACCAATTTGATGCCTGTATATGAACGGCTAAGAAATTTTCAGGGGGGCACACTGTATTATTTTGCAAAATTAATTTTAAGAAACCTACATGATATAATAGTAACATAAGTGAAAACACTTCACTTGAACATGGACCTCACAAAACTGTTAGGTCACCTTTTGCGATTAGATACTGACAATTATAATCTGCACAGCTTTGACTCATGGCCATGAAACTATACTTGACCGTACTCATTGCACTGTTCTTAAAGATCCTTACGGCTGTAAGGATTACAGTGCCCCTTACAACAACGATCTACAACGGTTTTAACGCGAAACTAGGTCGTTTA
>BLFN01000028.1:1061493-1066493 GCA_014634225.1 Acropora yongei | reverse complement strand
AACGGGTGATAAAGTTTAATTTTCTAACAATATTTTGATTCATTATTGTTGTTGTTGGGGCTCGAAGTTGTGTAAAATATAACATAAGCGCTTCCTCCCACAGAACTTGTTTGATGATAGCTACACCTCCCCACAGAGAAGAAATGGTACTATTATATTGTTAGGTCTCGAGTGGGGTGGGGAAGATATAGCAGCAAATACATGGAAACCCAGATAAGCATGTTGAAGGCTCAAAAAGAAATTATCACAGGGAACTCAGACTCAACAGCGCAGACAACAGAGTGAAAAGTAAGTGGGTGTGTACCCTCAAGAGTTCCCCTTAAAGCGATTTCTCTTTGACAGCCGGCCTCACTGTCCGAAATTGAGTCCGTCACAGAGAACATGTCAGCCGCTAAAACAAAATGGACAGCGATGCCGCAAAACAATTAAAACAAAACGTACTACTTATCCAGTATTTAGGCTGACTTAGCAAGACAATGGACACTTCACTTGACGACGGTGCGCGCAGTAAAAATACCCAAATGTGGTCAAATAAAAACAAAATCCTGGCTATTCTGCGCGCCCTCCCGTCGTCATCTGACGTTCCCGTCCTGCCCTAAAGCAGTCTAAAAAAAAACCGCCATACTCTATTCTTGCAACCTTCTTTTTTCTTGCCACATAGGGGCCGAATTTGTTGCATTTAGTTAGGTATTTGACGTTTCAGATGACAAAGCAGGGACCGCGGGGGGAGAGGGGCTGGTAGGGCTACAGCCCTACTACTTTTTTGCTTGAGTTCATTTTTTAGGGTTTCAGAATAAATACGAGAGCTTGTCTATCTTGGCCAGATTTCTTAGCCCTACCATTTTAAAATTGTCTCCGAGGTCTAAATAAAGCTCACCTTTGCTTTTTGTGCTCTCAATTCACCCTCTTTCAAAATCCGATGGCTTTTTTTCACTTGTGTTGAAATTCTGTCTATGGCCGAGAACTTGTGTTAACGGAAGGTTGGTAACCAAACTCATTTATTCCCCATTTTTAGTTGTCTTGTCTCTTCTTGTCTATCATGTTTGAAGCGCTAAGCATCCGTAATTGCAAAAGGGCGCGATTCTTCATTCTTCATTCTTAACTGACTAGATCTACCGGAAATTTCATCTATTATACAAGGCCTTTCAGTAAGAACTGATCGAGTACGTTGGCGAAGCGTCTAAGGGATTTAGCTAATTGGCAAAAGTGACTTGTTTGCGAAATGACTTCGTCCTGGGACCCGTTTCTCGAAAATCTCGGAAACTATTCTCTGTATTCAGGCCAACTTCGTTCCCAGGGTCCTTTCTCCACTTTGAGAAGTGGAGAAAGGACCCTGGGAACGAGGTTGTATTCAGGCCCGAAAAGCCCTCAACGAACTCTACCGATTTTGATCCGATGGCCCGATCTTTGAAACTTCCCTGGAGACGGAGTTTTCATCAGAGTATAACTATTACACAGAAATGTTGCTTAGTTTCATCTTCGGGCCCAGCGAGGTCAAATACGATATTGTAAGTAATAACAGGCGCAGTAAGCTGCATGCAGTTATAGATTGCCTATTTTTTTTCTCCGTTACAGCTAATAATCACTGAGGCCGCCCTAATTACAGACCAGTTTGCTACTGTCATATATCACATCCGTGCAAATGCTCAGTCCTAAAAAGTTTTAACCCCTGGTATCTGCCTCGCGGATGTTTTTAGCCATTTGCCTTGCTTCTGTAATATGCCCACTAATCTTCAACATATACACGAAAAAAAATCTACACTTTTCTCACTTTGATGAGGAACTAATAGATGCAAATCTAGCAAAAATTGATTTTAATGGTTTAGTAAATGAAGCATTCAAATATAACCTCTAAGCCAACATTTGACAAAGTAGTGCAAAGCTGTAAGAGTGTATGTGGTGGGTGCGTGCGTTTGAATTGATTTGCGTTAACGGTTAATTTCGGTTGACTGTGTCCCCAATTAGTGCTCCAGCGCTAGAACGACTAGACACTTAAATAAAACTGAGTTCTTTTCCTTTACTTTCCTTTCCATTCCTGTGCCATGTGTGACTAAATAATACATAGTAGTAATGTATGTATTACGCAGAGTGTGTCTTGAATATGTTTCTACAATGTAAACTTTATTTTGAATAAAGATGACGACCATCTGCCTTTATCTCGTTAATAATATGATGGTCGCTCACATTATCTTTTAGCCCGCAAACAGGGTCTTCAAAAGGTTATATTCAGGTGTTTTTTTTTCAATTTGCTGTCTTTTGTGATCTAGCCAAAAGCTTTTGTAAATCCTAGTTCATCTGCTGTGCACTATTTGAGTGCAAATTGAAACACGTCTCCAAGTATGTAACCCTGAAAAGAGCCTTTTTTGATGTGCTTGAATTGAATTTTTTTTTTAGGGACTGCAATATTTATCTGGAAGAGGGGGGGGGGCGAAAGGTAGGATGGGGGGGGCTAGATGTTAATTCCTTACGTGGAGGGGGTTTACAAGTTATAGTGGTGAGACTTAATTACTAATATTTTCAAACCATAACTCTCAAGTAATTCATAATTCCTTCAAGCTCAAAATACATTCTAATTGAAAGCTTCTAAGAAATAGGACGAACAATACATTTACAAACTACAGCCTCAAGCCATTACCACTCAAGTGATGCATAATCTATTCAAACTGAATACCCTTTGTAACTAAAGACCTATGAAAGTATCAAAACCAACAACTTCTGTTGCTATGCTGAAACTCAAACAGGATTTGTCAGTCCCTAATAAAAGAAAATTGGTCACCAATTCCTTATGTGTCTCTTGATTATCGGTAAGTTCCATGCCTCGGTTTCTAATATATTCGAGTCAACGCTAACGTAGTCGAATGTCAGTCCAGTCAGTTTATATGTGTGAAGAGTCCTTCGCCAGCTTTCGCAAACATCTGCAGTTGATTCGTAATTCGTGGAAATTTGTATACCGAAACAATTTTCCACGTCAAAGCTAGTTAACATTTCGAAAGACACCCTTCTGTGATTTTTTTTTCGACAAATTACGCAACCCTACTTCGACGCAACAAAAATTATTTCAAGGAACAGCACAGAACCTCTCGCAAAGAGGACTTGCACTTCCTGTAATAAGGTAACGCCGCACCTGCGCACACCAGCTGATACACCCATCTGCTATGTTACTAGACACGGCTTTTATAAATTGTAACACTAAATTTATTTAATGAAATGTACAGATGTATTTGAATATCACTTTTAAGGAAGTGTAAAATATAGTCTTGTAGTCGTTCTTGCATTGTTCTAGTTGTTGCTTTTGTCATTATTAACAGAAATATAATAAAATCTACAATTGAAATCCATGATTAAAAAGGTGCCATAAAATTACCAAAAACTATTTCATTAAATTCAGCGAAGATCCGAAATGAGGACGGGCAGAAACACACCAAAACCGTAAATCCAAAATGCATAAAATACAGGGATAAATAATTCACCGGTGTAGACATGCGTAAATACAGTTATTTGAATTGTGATCCAGATCCAGGCAAAACCACGAGTGGCAACATTTAAGAGAGCCGTGGAGTGGGTGAGTTGAATAAGGTTAGCGGCTTGTCTGGCTAAACGGAGAATTGCCTGAAACGAAAGGAAGAAAAATGAACTGAGAGAAGTGGTTAGGATTACGGCTATATTCTTCAAGTTCCAAGGTACCATTACTATTACCATCACTATTGTTATAAGATGTTAATACATGAATTTCATGTATAAGAACTACAGATTGAATTGAATGTGTAAGATCCTTGCAGCCTTTTTTTTTATCAGGCCATTCTTGCCACTGCTTACTATCATTACCACTGCTGCCAGGTCAAAACTCTAGGCCTTGGGCTTTATAGCATCAGTTACTTCAGTGTAAGTTCTTTCCTTAGCGTGTGGGCTACTCCAAGCATTGTGATGTTCTGGATTTTATTGCTGCTGATATTGCCCGGAAGTCTACTCGTGACCTTGTCCAATCCCTTCTTTTCTAGCCCAAGGGCTTCAATGTTGTTTCCATCGTCATATCTCACATCTCACTCATTTCAATTTCCAGATCTTTGTACTTGGACAACTTCTCTAGGAATTTTGCCGAGGCCTTTCTTTTAGGTGGAACTGTTATGTCAATGCGCATGCATTATTATCATTATTATTATTATTATGATTATCATCATATCATTATTATCATACTTATCCGTTATTATCATCACAGCCATCATTTTTATTGTCACTATTATTGTTTTTCTTTCTCAATTTCCCGTTTTACAATCAAGAAAACTTTAATAATCGAGATAATTTACAAACTTTAAAAATTGTAAAAAACCAAATTATATGTTCACGATAAAACACTATTTACAATATGTGAATAATTTAAAAATAGGACAATTAAGCATTACTAAAGAAAAAGCTAATCACAAATTTAAATCTAAAATTATGAGTACAAATGTAGACCAGCCACAGCAAGAATTTTACATAATAATAATAATAATAATAATAATAATAATAATAATTGACAGCTTTAATAGAGATTTTGAAATATTATTCAAGAAATGAGCAAAATACATACATGTACTTACAAAATACATACATGTACATACATGCAGGTCACATTATTCGTTTGATCAATTAGTTTCCAAACCAGGTCAATTTGTCTCAACCTAGGTCAATTTGTTTCAAACTAGATCAACTTAACTGTTTCAACCTAGGTCAACTCGTTTCCACCTAGATCATTTTGGGGCAGGTAAAATACACAGGTCACATGCCACAAGTCACAGGTAATTGTTTCACCAATACAGAAACCTAACTGTTTACAGATGATGACATTAGGACTAAAAACTTCTGTTTAGGCCTATTAGGCTTAAGTTTAGCTTTAATGAATGTTTAGGATACTTTCTGTATTGGCAAACAATGACCTGTTACTTGTGGTCTGTGACCTATGTATTTTACCTGTCCTAAACTGATCTAGGTTGAAACAAGGTGATCTAGTTTGAAACAAA
>BLFN01000028.1:1038993-1041493 GCA_014634225.1 Acropora yongei | reverse complement strand
CTTTTCCATATCGGTCCCACATACCTAAAGCAAAGAAAAATATTCTCCACTTGAGAAAGAAAAAAGTTTCCGAAACGTTGTCTACCTCATCTAACGTCCCAGTTCTCTTGATATTCAAACAAAGGGAGGTATTGTTTTAATTGCCAATAAGCGCCTGGCTGTAATTTTAATAGCAATAGTTAACATAACGAGGAATATCGCTATTCATTCGCGTTGCAGCACCCCTTAGAAAAGAAAATTTGGTGGTTACACAATTACAACGTTCCACGCATCACGTGCCGACATGCCTGTCAGTACGCTTCTCCGCACGTGTAACAAGACAGCATGCACGTGCAACCAAAATCAGGCTACGAGCTGCAAGAAATGCCAGATCAGGCTTGAGAGGAAACTATGTTAGAAAAACAGCAAAAATTGACAACATACCTGGTGGAAAATAGCCCGAGAGATCGGACGTGTAGGCCCACACCATGGGTTCAACAAAACTCCCAAGCTCTGCGAAATTAAAATACACAGTTAGAACACGCTACCTCAGAAAAAAGACGGCTGCTGCGACGAAATCGTCTCTTCAAAATGGAACTTGGTGTAGGTTAATTTTTTTTGTGATTATTCCACGTTGGTCAAGTTGTAAGGAATGGACGAAGTGTTTTCACGTAATTAGACAGAAAAAGGGAGATAAAAAAAACTTGAATTTGAAAATTTCATGTCAAAAAATTGCACCAAGGAGCGTGCCACACGTGCAGAACAATTTTTTCTTTTCTCCTTCAATCAATCAAATCATTGATTTTTGCAGTTGCCGTCGTTGTTCTTAAACTCCCTATTGAGTAAGTTGACAAGTGAGGTTCTACCTTTCAAATATTCCACAGGCCACTTCCTCATCATATCGTCCCACATTATGGGCGTCACGCCTTTATCTTTCAAATGCTTCAATATTGGCGTCATATGATGGATAAACAGCTCCGATTTATTTCGCTTGTCTTTGGTACAGACTGAACAAGTCTTCAGATTCCACACCTTGAAACCAAAACAATAAAAACTTCCGTGAAGCTTAATTCCAGCTGTGAGCAAAGAACCTGAATTTTGACTGTATTTTTGCTTGCGGCTTCATTCGCTCAGAACTCTTGGCATTTATTCATCAGTGGAGTTTGCAGACAAACGAAACCAACAGTGAATCATATTAAGTTGAAACTGAATCTCGTTTTGACTAGAGTAGCTTCATTTCTCAAACACATTACCTCGTCTCCTCCAATGTGAAACCAGTCGCTGTTTGGATGGAGCGCCAGGACCTGGTCAATCAGCTGAAGCACCATGGGAAGGGATTCTAAAGTCCAACCAAATTTCATAACGCTTAGAAGTACGTATTACCATTGAAATAACTGCACTCTTATGAAACAGCTTTTTACTTTCCTCCGACCGTTAATAACTATTTTGCAAAACTGTCAATCTCACCTTTATTATTTGGGCATAATGAATTTGTGAAGTGCTCAGTTTCCCTAAGATGTGAAAACTCTTTCAGCTTCAAGACAAACTAAGTCAAGTAGGAAAGAAAGAATTAATATTAAAGAGGTTCAAAATAAATGCTTCTGGTTGAACAACTAATACTATTGCTACAGTGCTAGTACTGCCTCTACTACCACTATTGGCTAAGACAATGAAGAAATAAAATATGCTCAAAAGAAGATTGCACAGCTTGGGAACATCTTGTATCTTAAAAGAAAGGCACTATTCATCAAATAGATTCCCTCTTAGCATGAACCCGAGACCCAAGAAATAGGCTCTGTTATTTTATCATTTGCGGTACGTATTACTACATAAAGTAAAACGAAATTTCACAGTAGCAACAACAGCAACATCACTTGATTATTTTCTGCCTCATAAATAACTAGAGTGTATCCATGAAATAACTAGACCATAAGTGCTGACAGAATGTTGATTATTTTTCTTGCTTGTTCAGATGCCAGAAGCTTAGAACTTTGAGTTTACACATCAACGGAACAGTTAACAGTGATTACCTCCAGATGGCCAAATGTTTGCACAAGTGGAATAACTATCATCTCATTCTCACTGGCGGCATCTAGCAACTGTTTGATTTCTTCTTCCCTACAAATTAAAATTCATGCAACAAGCCTGAAAGCAGGATGGTGTGACAAGAGAAGGTACAGGAAAACAAGAACAAAAACAAATTTAAGGTGTAAAATTTTTATGAGCAATTTTGCCTGCATGTCTCTTGTCACACGATACACTCACTTTTTCAATGGCATGACACATAAATAAGAAATTACAAAACTCTTAATAAAAAGGAATGTCTTCAACATTTTCTTGAAAGTGCCTTATGATCTTTGAGACCTAAAATACAATTTGGCAGAGAGTTCCACAACAATGGTGCTCCAACACAAAAGGTTCTTTTTCTGTACAATTCCAGGTTGTATTTTGAAACTTTCAGTGGAAACTTTGAAGCAGATAGGAGACTTCTGGTTGGAACATAGTCAGTGACAACTATAGA
>BLFN01000028.1:1016493-1018993 GCA_014634225.1 Acropora yongei | reverse complement strand
GGAAGTCCAAATCACACGCGCGCGTGCATTTTTCCCACTCTGTTCTCTCGACTACTCGCGTGTGATGTAATTTATGTTTTGTTGCCGTCCACCCAAGGCGAACACATTTGCCTTCTTTCCTCTGAATTTTTGCTTTTAGCTCTCCCCAGAGTCTACTGCATTGTCTTTGTAGAAACCACATTGGAAGGCAGTTACAAAAATAAGACACAAACAGCAGTGATAAACATATTGAACTTGTTCACTGCTGTTTGTGTCTTATTTTTGATCAAACTACGATGGCCCAAGAACAAAAGTATTTACGATACAGTATTTGTTTTTTATGGTTGCTCCTTGGCACTTAGCGAGAGCTATATCTAGTAGTTTTAATTGAGAAATTTGACGTCCATTTTTTTCCTGAATCGATTTTCCTGATTTCTTATTCGTAGTCATGTTTCACTTCACAAACACTGGACGTTGGCCCACCCTCGGTCGGTCACACCTTTTTTGTACAACATGGAGACAAAACCTTATTTGTATTGTTTGAATATTCATTTCTGCTCTCACCCTAGGGTCTCCTCCGCCAAAACCAAACCCAGACTGTCATGAAGGAGCCTTGGGTCTGGAGAACAAGGCCATCCCTGATAACGCCATCACTGTTACCAGCCAATGGGATGGTAACCATGGCCCAGATCGCGCGCGGCTCAACACGGTAAAATCAGGTGTAAAGATTGGGGCCTGGTCAGCGAGATACAATGACCTAGGACAGTTCATTCAGGTAATTGAAAAAAGTTTTCTTTTTTGTTTTTGTTTTTTCTTTTCTTCGAATTATTTAAGTAGGAATAATATACATAAGCAAAGTAATATGAAGTTTCGACGACTTCATGTCATCATTGTCCAAGTATTATTTATTTATTTTTTTATAGAAAGGTGAGGCTAATGAAACCAACACATGATTCACTGTTATTCCGAGTTTCGTGCTTTTCGTAAGCACGAAACTTGGAGTAACAGTGATTCATGTGTTGGTTTCATTAGCCTCACCTTTCTGTGATTTAGCTCTACACTTATGTGTATTGAGCACTATTTAACAGTTTTGGCAGCCTTATTATTATTATTTATTTTTTATGTATCTTTTTGATAACACTTAAGCTACTTACGTTACTTTTAACATACTAGGTTACATCGCATAAGTAGCATACTATTAAAGTACATAATTTTTACGCTACACGCACCATATTACTCTTCACTCAAAAGGAGTAAAGATTTATTAACGTCGGAAAAAGTGTCCCCTGAAGGCATTTTAGCACCTTCTTCCGTACCTTTAGCCGATATAAATGGTAGCGTCTCTCACACTTTTAATCGTTTCTTTGCTCTCATCTAGAAGTTAGAAATAAGCTTGCAATTTGAAAAGCCTGCAGCCGCTCGGCTTAAAGCCACGCAATTTTTACTCGTCCACGTCACGCAACGCTTCGTTACGCAGCACTCGTAATTTGAATCGCGTGACTATAATCCAAGCAAATACGATAGGGATTAGGTAATGCTGGTTGCGTCTTGCTAGTCACAGGATCTTAACGTTTCACTGTAAACTTGCAGGTTGATGTCGGCAAAGTTGTGAAGATAACGAAAATATTGACGCAAGGAAGGAACGATCTGAGTCAATGGGTGAAATCTTTCTGGCTTTCGTACAGCCTTAATGACGGTTACTATCAAATCTACGGTGAACATAGCCCCGTTGTAAGTATAGTCACAGTTATGTTGGTAATACAATTGCATCATAACAGCTCGAAAATTCACGAAGCCAAGTTTCGTAAGCGCGACGCGGCGACCGTGCTCCACCATAGAGGTAAAGCCGTTTTAATTTTGTGCAACGGGAGGCAACCAGCGGAAGCGAGTGGGTTGCTCTTTCAGCACACCTTAACATTATCACATTTCTATCAAAGCGTGTCTTTGATCATAAAGGAGCAGTTCAGTTGATAATTTCTGCCAAACCTTCTTCAAAATAAAGCGGAGAAGAAACGTCCTCTGGTGTACTCCCAATTTGCCTTTCATGTTAACTGTCAAAAACACGAGAAAACTGTTTCTTTGCTATTGTAGAAATCTAAACCGTGTGCTCTGTACTCTCCAGAGTGGCATTTGCTAAAGTGTTTTCTATTCTTTCTGGGGTTAAGATCTTCGCTGGAAACACGGACCGGAACACAATCAAAGTAAACGTGTTAGATGATCCGATCTACACTCGTTTTATTCGTCTGCATCCCAAGACTTACCATGGACATATGTCTTTGCGACTGGAACTGCATGGCTGCAGAACAGGTTAGCGACAATTTTTTTCCTGTTAAAAAAAAGTGCTTTGAAGGCGTCTGACTTCACCCACGAAATTAATGCTTGATTGCACTCGAAGTTTTCGGCCCCGGACTGAATACCATACGTTGTGGAAGACATTCGCTAAAATCACCAGTTCTGCCGCTGTCAAATTAACAAATAGATTCCATGTTGCCGTGCGTCTGTTCAGTAATAGATCCCAGAT
>BLFN01000028.1:961870-964370 GCA_014634225.1 Acropora yongei | reverse complement strand
ACATACAGATTAGAGATAGCAGGCGCAAAATGAAAATTTGTCGTAAGTGTTCACGTCTTCCACACAACTCAGTGCAGAGCAGTTCATTTCACGTCGTTAAAAGATGAGAACGGCTGCAAATTGTACAAAAAGTTAAAACGCTCCTGCAAAGCGTGTAAAATAACTTTTTTTCGATTCATTGCGAAGTATACAAATTTGTGTCCTTCTTGTCGTTGTGGTTGCTAAAGATACTTGACGAAACTCACTTAAAAGGTTAAGTCGAACTTAAAGGAAAACGAAAAATGTGTAGTGGTATTTCTTATGAACGGCACAAGAAGGAATATTTGAAAAGTTAATTATGAAATTAGCGAATGAAGAGCTTGGTCGCCAAAGAAAATGTAGCCCTGCAACGCGAAGGTGTTGCGAGTTGTTGATACAGGTCGTGTTCTCACCGTAAAACGATGGAGACGCTTACTTTCCAACCCTTAGCCCTTCATATATCGGAGACAAGCGAATTTCAATCAATCAAAATTCATTCTGAAAGGAAATGGTCTTCAGTGGTGAAGATCCTCTGTAGCTTTTAGACAAAACTCATATGCAACTTTATCTCCAGCCAATCTTGAAAACGGTAGCAAAAGATGGCGGCACCTCAGTCTTTCTCAATGTAATCCCATATTGGATTTTTACGAGGATTTGTGCAACGCTATGATAATGTAGAGGGTTAACACCTGACATTTTAGTAACGACTGTTAATATCATGCATTTGGCGATTCGTACGGACTGATCGTTAAAGCGTCGCACGTAGGCAAAAGTCTTTCGGAGCGGAGACGAGAACTGGCCAGTAAACCCAAGTTAATATCGACTCAACCTTAGAATCAAGCCCACGCAGTAGTGTTCTCTCAAACTTTCTTTTCAAACTTATCAACGGGGTTGGACTTGAGCACTTGAATAAGCGTGGGGTTCAAACGATAAACGTCTTGCTCAAGTATTTTGTGCTGATTCTAGATCTCTGTTTTTCGCGCTATGACGGACAAAGTTCTTTTGTAAAGCAGTCGGTAGTGATTTAGGCATTGAATTTCGTGGTGTTATGTGCCGATTCCAGGCTGTTGTTCGAACCGATTAATTATAAAATTAGAACAAGAATATGGGACAGTTTGGTACAGATGTAAACTCCGTGTGACTTTCTTCTCTGAAGTAAGTCCTTACTGTACAGAATTCTTCAATGGGCGGCCACATGATCAAAAAAAATTTGGCGAAGATTGCAAATAACTGCATAGCTATCTTATCAACCCTGTGATGATTCCTAAATCATCAGAAATCACAAAGTTAAAGGAAACGTCCGGCTACCAGGATTTTATTGACACGTTTCATTTTATGTCGGATATCGTTGACGCTATTTCACCAATATTAATTGGGTCTTTGTCAATTAGATATATAACTAAAACGACACTGAATTTCCAACAAATTTGTTCAATGAGTCATTTCTGTGCAGTTCCGGTGGAGCTCAATTCATTTAGCGTCATGACAAAGGTCAATATTTACTTCACGATATTTCATCAAGGAATTTGGATAAGAATTAAGATAAATTGCCTTTACAGCCACCTGCTATTAGCTGAGTTTTGCTTGACAAGCGGCAAGCCGACTTCAAACCGACTTGATTACTAGTTACGTCCACAATTCAAGCGAAAGAAAGTGTTGTAAGAAAAGGCCAAATTGAAAGAAATCTTGCAGAACAGGCTAATTTCTTTTCCTTTTTTCCTCCTTTTGTGATCGCTCCTTGTACACAGCATAGCATTTTTCTTTAGCTGGCAAGAAAAGCACGCGAAAGGTTAGTAATTTTCTTCAAATACGAGTTTATATTTACAACTTCATCAGTGCGCAGGCTCTTACTTATTTCTTTCATCGGTCACGTTGCGACGCCCAAACACAGTTTCTTTCTGGCCTCGCTTGTTCGTATCCTATAATAGTTTTTTTCTTTCTTCTTTTTTTTAGCTGCTAAGGTTTTTACGTCAACCAGGCACTTGAATATCCTCAGTAGTGTTTTTTAAAGATATTTGGAAGAGGAAGTCTCTGGTACGTGACAAGTAGGCATTTTAATAGACTGAGTGTTAAATATTCAATATACATGTTTCATAAATTTATCTCCTTTTACGCCAAAGCCGTATGATTAATTTGGGCTAAAGTAAAACTGTGAGCTGCTGTGAAACACAGAGTATTGAAATTGATTCATGGTAAAGAAAATTGGCGATGTTGCCTCTGAACCCGTGTTCAAATTGTTTGCTTTTTTATGTTATTTAAAAGTTTTGTTGAAATAATTCCCTTTGAACGACAGTTAAAGAAGTGATGAAAGCACTCGCCTTCCTGCATTTTTTGTTAGATCTCGAGTTGATTCTAAACTTGGTGCCAAATATGCGCTGGAATTGGAAACTTCAGGTTAAGTCGTGTCCCCTGGTTGCAAAAGGCAAACGGCGTGTTGAATTTTGTTGCATTTCAATTTTCATTTTTGCATGATCTGCAGGTG
>BLFN01000028.1:831539-834039 GCA_014634225.1 Acropora yongei | reverse complement strand
ATTAGGGGAACTCTTAGTTTGATATAGTGCGCAAATTTAATATAATTTCGTTGTATCAGATCTAAAGCCGATGAGATCAAATTGATTCAATACTGACACTGTCATCCCCAGGATTATTGCCAAAGGTTGCTTTCTTATTTATCTCGTTGTTCTATTTGATTTGCTGATCGCACAGTTGTTGGAAGATCCGACGAAAGTGGATCCACAACGCTCAATGACGAAGGTTCAACCGAACCTGAAAAAAAGGATCGCTTAGCCTTGCTTCAAGGTAAAACAGGTAAAGTTCGTTTTTTTCGTTACTGAAGGAAGCATGCGCACAAGCAGCAAACACAATACAGACTTATTGCCTTTGCGATCAATCACTGTTTTCTCAAAACAAGGTTCTACTGAGCCTCGGTCTGTTGTTCGCGCACACGCCCTTGCGTCGATAGTTATAAACGGATTTAATAGCTCTTTCAAACCAAATTCGAGAGCGATTCTTACTTGGTGTCCCCTCTGTTCCTGCCTAAGAGAGTTTACCAATGCAAAAAAATTGCAATTGCAGCTCGTTAACGTAGCTCATGTCTTTTCCATGTTCCCAGATATCAAAGAAGAAAAAGTGAATATTTCCCGCAAGACACCAGAAAAGGGAAACCTGATTGCAAAAGGTGAGTAATGAGAACATGTCGAGCAACTGACCGGATGGTCACTCGCTTTGAAAGAGTCCTCCAAGCAAAATAGTAATGCTTTTGACACGCCTTCTCGGGTCAATGCATGCACAAGTTTGTTTCAGGGAGCAAGCGTGAGTGTGGTTATTATTATAAACGACCACCTTTTTACTTATTTACGCGAGTTGAACAGGCGCACGCTATAGTTTCATTTTTTTGGAGGGCAAACTTTTTTCCACGTCAATAGTTTTCAAAGTGGCTCTTTGTAAAATTCTGAATCTTTGCTCGCTAGACGCACCTGGCAAGCCAAGCAATTATTCTCGGGAAAAGAACCAAGGAGGGACTTTTTTAGATACTTCTGATGCAAAGAAGGAGGGCGCTCTTGACGAGGAAAGGACGCATGACGAAAAGCACTACAAGATTAGGAACGCAAACGTCGCACAACACATGTCACGTGTCACGAAGCTGTCGGTTGGGAATCAAAAGCCAGCTAATTTTGGAATGCAAAGAAAAACTAATTTGCAAAAGACTAAAAACCCAAAAGGGTGGAGAAGTTCAGGTAGCTCGCGGTCGAATTCGCAACCAGCAAATGCCAGAGTGGCAGCTACAAACACTCACGGCAGATCGACCATGGAAAGCAAAGCTGAAACTTTGGAGACACTGAAAATAAATTTTACTGCAAAGGAGAACAAATCGCATTCGCCGCCGAGCATAAATCATATTTCTCCACTAAAAGGATTTGATATGCAAAGGAAGAAATCTCTTTCAGAAAATGAGGCAAGTACGAAAAATCATATCAACCATAATAATATGGAAATATCCAAAACTGGAAGAAACTTCACAAGTAAAAAACAACTGGTTTTGCGCCTGCCAAATAAGAAGGTTGTAAAAAATTCTCGCCAGGGGGATAAAGTGAACAGGATGCATGAAAAAACGTACTCAAAGTCTATGAATACACCGTTCAATATCGAGAAGATTGTTTTTCATTTGAATGGTGAAAGAAAGAAAATAGGAGTCAATGAAACGAATCTGGTGGCAAATCGTTATGGCAACAAATTAAAAGCAAATGAAGTTGATTCAAAGATTTTCAATGATTTGACTTGGCAAAATATTGATAAAAAGGCAAATGATTCAAAGATCTCTGGAAGTGGGGAAACTCAAACAGGAGTTAAAACTTCGAAACAGCTGCCGGACAAAGACAAGCTGATAAAAAGTGGTTTTGCTAAGAAAAAGCAGGGTTTAAAAACTCAACATGTGTCCCACAACTTTACTCGAACGCCACTGAAAAGATTACACCACTTTGGTAAAAAAGAATATATCAAAGACCCGGAAAATTCAAGCACAGGGAGAGAAATTGCCAATGTTCATAAAACATTGTTGGAAAAGCATAACCACGGGTCCAAAAGTGTAGGAAGTAGGATGACGGTAAATTTGGATTTTACAAGTGTTACTGCGCGTGGTCATAAAGGCAGAAGTGATTCACGACAACGAACAGACAGTAGTAAGAAAAGTGGTTCTACTAGAGTTCAAACAAGTGAGTCCAAAAATAAACACAAAGAGCACAATTTTAGTGGGTTGAATAACACCATGACCTCAGATAACGACACAGTCAAAGAAGAAACCAGTCGTGTAGCAAGTGGCGAGACAGACAAACGCAAAGATGTCGTAAAACCTGCTCCAAAAAGCTTCGATCCAGAGCAAATTGCCAATGTTACAAGCTCAACGAAAAGACGAGATGGTAAACACGAGACTTTGCCGTTGTCATCTGCACAAACAAGCAAGAAAGTAAGGCATAACATGCTGTTCAAATCTAAACGCGTCAGAGACGCGCATGCAGGCGAAGCAAGGAATGG
>BLFN01000028.1:811539-816539 GCA_014634225.1 Acropora yongei | reverse complement strand
GACACTAAGCAAAGTCAAATAACTAAGGTTCTGCTCAGGAATTGTAAGCATTGTTTGCATATATAATATAGCATGCAATTTGCATAACAGAAAATTTGTGCAGCATGTGGCAAATGTCACAGAAGGTAACCCTGTGTATACAGTACCGTAACATAGCTGTCACCCTCTCGGCTACTGTGATTTTTCCTTGTGGAAATCTGAAGTTGCCGCAAATTTGGCTTTGCTGACTCCTTTGCGCTGTGGTCATGAACTAGAAGATGGCAGATGCATGATTACTGGTTAATTGTTCCATGCATTACCAGTAGTTTGTTGTTGAAGTGCATGTGAATTTGATAAGTGAATAAGAACCTTATGACTTGGACCCACATGTCATGACTGATAAGTCTATAACACCAGCTTTCTGTTGCATTAAGTCTTCATGTAAGCATTTCATTGTGGTTAGGATAAGAATATTGTTGAAGCAAGGTCTCTGAGAGTTCCTAATTTCAAGGTTTTTGGACACTTGAAATTCTCATTTTAAGGTCTGTAAAATGTACCTTGAGTGCTTATTGAGTAGGTATGTACCAACCATGACAAGGAACTGCGGCAATACAGAATGGTTAAAGGTAGGGAAACTTGATGAAGTTTCAGTTTGCCTCCTCAGCATGCAAGCTGTTTATTACAGTTTGATTCTTGAATAAGTAGTTCCCATACTTAAGATCTCGCACGACAAGCAAAATAATGATAACACAAAGTTATTTTTTGGTGGTGTTCTTTATAGCTGTCATAATTGTACATCCTAAGCCCCACCCCACCCCACTTTTATTTTTCTCATTTATTCACCTTGTTCCACGTGACTGCCCCATTCGTCTACCTCCCCTGGAAGGTTGAAAACTCCTTCTAAAATAATTAAGCATGAAAAGAAAATACAGTCCTAACTTGATGTTATCCTCCACAACTGATTTGTTTCTTTTAAGTAATTAGCTAAGTACCATCAGTTATCATATTTATTTCTCAAACAAGGGAAAATATAACTGTTGACAGTTCAGCAGCTTGCTTCAATGGGTCCTGTGCTGTTCGATTTGACAAATTATCAAGTGTAAATCCTGCTGCCTTGGCAATAAGAAAAATTTACTTAACGTAGAAAATTCTGGAGTCTATTTTTGACAAAGTCTATCTGCATAGTTTTGAATGATTAGGGTTTGTGATAGCTCTTATAATTTTACCCAGAGTGGTAGTGGAGCAACCAGGTAAATGAAAATGATTTAGCAAGGGCAGGGGCCTGTTTCTCAGAAGTTCCGAAACTTTTTGGGCCTATTTTGAGTGCCACAATTCCCTTTGTATCATCGCAACGCTGAAGTTCTCAGCCATCAAACTTCACAATCCTCTTGGTTTTTCTTACAATAAAAGCAAGTGGATTGCGGTTTGACAACTGGCTTTTCTGGCACAAAAAGTCTTCGGGATTTTCAAGAAACAGGCTCCAGGTCTTATTGATCAACAGAAACAGCAACAATAATAATTATTGTTGAATGTCATAATAATAATAATAATAATAATAATAATAATATATTATTGTTATTATTATTATTAATCATAATAATTATTATTCTATAATTATTATTTAATTATGATGGTGACTGAATATAGACCTGTAATATTATTAACTTATTCAACATTTCAAATACATTAGCATTCACTGTTTACAAAACAGGACAAAAAAATGAAACAAAACATTTTAAAAAGGAATATTAGTCATTATTAGAATAATATAGGCTTGGGAAAAATACCTGAAAGATAAAAAATTTCCTTGGCTTCCAGCCCTTCCTTACTGAAGTCAGGTTTGCAATCTTCAAGGTCTTCAGTTTTTGTGCAACCACTACTATTGTGATTGCTTGTTGGTTTGCTGAGGGATGTTGATGCCACCGAGGGCAAATAATGCCCACAAAGAAAGTCATCGTCTAAAATAGCGTCAACTTCTGTAAGTGTTCTGTCCTTGTTATCACTTGTCTCGTCTTCAAAGTCAACAAAATTATCAACCTGGAAGGTAACAATTGTTTCATAGACAGAGTTGTTTTATAATAAGTAGTGTTCTGGAGTCATGGTGGAATATATAGAGTTAGCCATTGGCAAAATTGAGAATAAACGAACCTGCAACAGATGCATACAGTAATGCCAAAAGATTCAAACTTGCATTAACCAGACATATGCTACTATTGATATATTTCATTACCTGAAGCATTGATTGTTTAGTCCATGGCTGTCCAGGTCCTTGCATAAGAATGGAACCTGATGCCGAGCCAGGTCCCAGAACCTGCCAAGATGTAAAATTATAACAACCACTCTCATAAATAAAAAAATCATCGACATGGTAGAGTAGTTCTGACAAAGCACAAGAATCTTTCATTCATAGTGTTTTCTTAATCATTTCATTTCATTTCCTTCACAAAATTGTTTTTCAACAACAGGTAGTAAAAGTAACAGTAATTAACAATTGTTGAGCGAGGTTGAGCAAAATGTCATGATTTGTCATTAGCAAGTAGATCAATAATTATTTCACGAAGCAGAAGGCCGAGGCAAATAAAGTACTGATCTGCGAGACACTGACAAATCACAATATTTTGCTATATACAAGTTCAATAATTGTTTTACCATTCGATCACCATTCTTTTGATGAACTAAATTTATGTCAAATTACTCTCTGCCTGCTCAGGAAACAGATCCGTCTTTTACACGCAATAGCGTAGTTTCAATTATGCATAAGCAGAATATTTTTGCAGCAAAACACTAAGTTTGCGGGCAGTTATTTGCAGGTCACACGGTGAGCTCTCAGCCCATGAAAAGGAAGGAAAAAATACATGGAATGATAATTTGTATTATCTCAATGATAATTATTACTGTCACTAACAGAACATATGTTTAACAATGGGTTGGCTCAACAAGTTCAAAACATCAGACTATAATGAGGGAGCCTATTCTTATAACTGACCAATCAAGACCAAGTGAGGACAAAGATACATGTAATACTGTATTTACCCTTGTATAATGCGCGTCCGTGTATAATACGCACCCCTATTTTGGATTACATATGCTAAAATCATTTGTAAGAACAATATATAGAAAGGTGAGGCTAATGAAACCAACACATGATTCACTGTAACAGACTTACTCCGAGTTTCGTGCTTACGCACTCATCAGACAGTATTTAATACTATCTGATGAGTGCATATTAAATACTGTCTCATGAGTATATAAGCATGACACTCGGACTAACAGTGAATCATGCGTTGGTTTCATTAGCCTCACCTTTCTATGATTTAGCTTCACACTTATGTGTATTGAGCACTATTTAACAGTGTTGGCAGCCTTATTATTAAGAACAATATATAACAATTATTCCATGAGCCCACGTTGGGAAGTGATAAAATTAACCAATGAGCGCGTAGCGCGAGTTTGTTATAATCACTTCATATCCAACAATGGCAAATTGAATAATTGTTTTAGTAAATTCTCAAACCAGGTTTTGCTGCCGATTTTTATTTCCACAATTTTACAAAGCGTCCGGAAAAAGCATACAACTTCTGGTCACACGCGCCCCGACCGACCCGCCATCACCTGATTATTACACAACAAAAAGCTGAATGAAAGTGACAGCTACGCAAACGACAATCTGTCGTCAACTTGTGGCGAAAACCAAGGTCGAATTATTTAACCGGTGAAATACAAGGTAAACAGACGATTTTGGAAGTTTTCAAGTGTGAAGAAAGTGTTCAAAGTTTAGAAAGATTTTCCATATGATGTAAAACTCTGACTATTGGCTCATAGTCTGAGTTTTTTAGCCAATCAAAAAGTTACAAATGTAATAGTCGGAGCTGAGAATTTACTAATATTTATTATTTGCCAATGTTTCATTCTTTCCGACTGACAACACAATAATTTCATTTGGATTTGTTCACTTATGCCTTACTTCTTCAGGTAAATCATTTCCATCTATGAAATGGTTTTCATTGTTTAGTGGTTGGGGTTCTTCAGTACTCATTGTGCTCACAACAACATCACTTTCCTTCTTCTCCTTGTGTTTTTCACCAATTTGAGGAACAATAATGGGAGGGCTGTGGGATTTCTGTTTTATGACATCCTCTACAATCAAGCATGAAATCAAGCGGTCAAATATCACATCAAAACCGATGTTCACATTTCTCCATGCGACGACTTGAGAGACTTAAAATATCTTAGTACAGCTTTTTCAAAATCAAGCTCAAATACTATAATTGCTACCAGACAATTAGAATGCAGTGGAGTATAATTGATTTGTACTTGAGTCAATTTACCTTTGGTTAAAAACGTAAAGCACTGCAGAAACTCATCGTAAGTTTGTTGTTTCTTGTTAAACAGTTGATTGAGGGCATCTTTCGTGTACTGATCAAGATCAGGCGAATTGCCCTCCTCATCTACGCATCTTTTGCCTCTCGCCATATTTGTTTTTGTTGACAACGGAGAAAGAACCTGAGGAGTAGTATCCAGTCCTCACGCGGACTTGTAACTAGGCACTGCTTGTAAACATTTTCGGTGGAACAGTTTATAAAATGGTGAGAAGTTCTGTCTTTTTTTTTAAGCTTTGCATTCCCTCAAAATAGTATTTTCAACACTTCTCTTCAGCATTAGGGCAATCGTTATAATCCAACCCGAGTAAATAGTAACTGAATTTTGTAGGGTATAAATCTTGCTTACCCACTGCTAGTATGTGGAACTGACCTTCATGCAAAATCTTTATATCTCAACGCTGCAGAAATCTTTTTTTTTTCTTTTTTACTGCATTCATGTCAATGAAATCTCTCTAATTCGTATTAACCTCTTGAAAGGCTAATGATAAATTATCAACGTAAACACCGCAACTCAAAATTCATAAACGTAGAAATAAATTGTTACATTGCCAAGTCGACCGACGTCTTGTTTCCAGCCTCCAAAAGCTGGCAAAGCGAAAAAGAGCCCCAAACTTACAAAAGCGGAGAAGGAAAGGTTGA
>BLFN01000028.1:804039-806539 GCA_014634225.1 Acropora yongei | reverse complement strand
TAATATTATTGTTTTATTTTTATCCTTGTGTACATAAAATTACAGTTTACAATGTCATTAAATAGCTGTACTTGGTAACAAAAGTCACGTTTATTAACTTACAGTATTGGTACAGCCTTCTATCTATTCATCAGAAGGTCGCAATATTGCATGTTTGACTTTTCTTCAAGGGCATTTAGGATTTATTCTGAGTTTTGTGAATAAACATATCTTTGCATTCTAGAATCCTCTGTGGATTTCTCAGCATCTTAATTGTATCAAATGTCACAGTCACTGTGGTAATTATGTGTCACATTACATCTAAATATAATTAATTAGTAAGGTTAAAGACTTTATGTGTCGTTAGTGTTAGTCCTAACCTCTACTCTCTGTAAATTTCTCTCCAATAAAAAGGACACTAAGTTTATTTACTCTAGTTAAGTGTTGTTTTGTTCGTTTTTGTTTTTTTTCCTTTTAAGAGAACAATTTTCAGTCAGTTTAGTTGATTGCAATTTACTATTTCAGCCAGTTCCACAGGAAGTTTGCTTGATGAATAATAATTTTATTATAATTGGTATTAAACTGTTTTCTTAGTTTCATTGATTACCATTGTATAGAAACTGTGCTGCAATCCTTGAACTCAAATAATTATTATAAATTTGTAGAATGCCTCCAATGATGTGGATCTAGAGACTCAAAACTTGCATTTCACAAGTGCTTCAGAAAACATAGCTGTTTGTGTGTGGGGCAACATTGCTAAAAATCCAAGGTATTTTCATTTTCATGGAGATCATGTTCTCATACATATTGTCATCACATCTACAAGAACCATAGCCTTTCTCTTCACCTATTTAAAGCATGCTAATCTTTGTTGATTTAATTATTTCTTTTCTGGTTTCAGCATCAATAAAGTCACTAAAATTATCAATTATCAATAAAAAATATGTATGGCAGAGATAAAAAAGCAGAGCAGCAGTAAAATTAAATTATTTATTGCTGGGCTTTTCCTATTTATAGAAATGTTTTTTGCCTTTGTAAGATTTGATTTTGGCACAGTTAGTAGAGTCTACTAACTATGTATTTTAGCATAATGATATTAAAATATATACTGCATGGTTATCAAATGGGTATAAATTATGCCCTCAAGATTTGATTATGATGATTTTGATCATAATTGTAAATATATGTATGATTTTAATATTTATGATTTATTACTATCATTATTGTTATTTTTTGTGTGCATGGTCTAATTAGCTCAGAATCTAAACCATTCAGACCAGTCACTTGTTGGCATGAGTCAATTTTGGCTTGGGAGGAAACTGCATTTATTACCCAGAGAAAACCTAGGCCTTGAGTTGACTGAAACTCTGCCCACATACAATACTGGAGCGTCAGATGACGATGGGAGGGTGCACAGAGTAGTCTGGATTCTGCTCTAATTTGACCATATTTGTGTGTTTGTACTGAGAACGCCATCATCAAGCGACGGTCCTGTCCTGTTGCCAAATCAGAGTACTGATGGTAGGGGTGGGAGGGGAGATTGATTACCCCTACCATTCTGACTCCCCAAGGAGTAGAGCACGGGAGATTTCACGCATGGTCACCCATCCAGTTATTAACCGCGTCCAACAGGGCTTAACTTGGGTGAACGGTTTCCCTTTGGTGCAAGCCGCACCCAGAATTCTGCTGGTGTGACTCGAATCCAACCCCAAGGGTGTCAAGCTTTCCTTTATTTCTGACTTTGCAGGGTCAAGTCCTTTTCATTTCCAGAGATTGGTTTCTCGATGGAACTCCCACGAGTTCTTGCGGTGGGAAATGTAGCAGTCCGCATCATGCACACCAAGTATGATCACCTATCGCCACTGTCCAAGTCATTTTACCCCAAACGCAAAGTCAAACCGCCGGAAGTGGTTGTAGAAGTAGCTCCGGCTGTGGAAGAGACTGAAGGAGATGGGGTATAACCTTGTTAAATAATAACGCTAGAATTTTCGAGGCGACGTCACCCAGGCGTCAAGGCATAATGGGTTTGCATGACGAAGTTCAGGGTTGAAATCCCGCAATTGGATAAGTCAACAGGTTTTGGTAAATTAGCTTTTCATTGGGTAGAGATTTATCCGTTGTTAGAACTACCCAACCTTTCAACAGCTGGGGTCAGGAAGATATTCCTCCTTCCCAAGGAAGTTTAGGTAGGGAAGGGTGGGTCTCAGAGGCAGACTTTGTAACGTCTGCACAATATGAAAGGAATCTCATTATGTCGCCGTTTTGATCAAGCTACGCTAGCCTGACATTCTAGGGAGTATAGCACATGGTATTTCCAGATGGCCACTGTCTAACCCTTTCCAACAGGGCTTCCGTGAACAGACCGTAACCGTTTGTTTTTTTTCCCTCTTTGGGCAATCCGAGCTGTCTTGTCGTAAGGGTTTCCAGCTACTTATGGGGACAATTGAACTTTTATTTTTATGCAGTGTTTTTAGTGTTCTTCGCTTAGACTCTTTTTCCCTTACAGGCCGGCGAAGATAAT
>BLFN01000028.1:669123-671623 GCA_014634225.1 Acropora yongei | reverse complement strand
GTAGCTTTCAAGAACCGACAAGATGGTGTTGACATCTGCAGCGTCGTCCGTGTTGTAAATTAAAAATGCGTGGTATTTAAAAGCTGTAAAACAAAAAGAAAGGCAATCTTTATTGCTGGAAAGGTGCTTATTTACTGACCAAAACCTTGACAATCATCATCGAGTCCTGCAGCTGTTCGGTGGATCAGCTTCAGTTATCTGACCAGCGTGAGCAGAAACTGATGCAACGTAGAATTAATTTGAAAATTTCCGTGCTATATATGTTTCGCATTGCCAAATCAACCGGATAAGGTTCCCGCAGAGATTTCCTGACAAACCTCAAAGTTTCGTCGCTATTGCCATTACTCGCCCCCACTCCCGTCAGGATGACTGTCACAGAAGGCTGATTAATTATTTAGCTTATGTATTTCAGCATCATCATTTTCGTTGTCGTTGTCGTCGTCATCGTCATCGTCATCGTCAACATCCCAGTCTATCTGGGCTTTGGCTTATTAAGTTTCCTACTCGTCTTTCACTGGAAGTCTGCACCGATTTTCTGAATCACCGACTTACTTTTTAGGACGTTTTTGTCCTCACGTTGTCTCCAGCTTCGATACAGCAACAACAGCACTAAAGCAACAACAACACCTGCTACTATGGGAACCACGATTTTAACCAACTTAGCTATTTCCCCTGAAAGAGATGGAGACGTTTGAATAAGGAATTCTGGCTGACACATTAAAAACGAATTGATTGCGAAAGAAATAAAAGAATTACCAGCACCAACCTGAGGAAGGTGTAGTCGTAAAGGTGCCTATAATGTGAAACATACTTGATGTAAGGACAAAATTCAATAAAACAAAATTGTGACGTTTCTTTTGGCTTAAATTGAATGGTCGACTTTTGGATAGAAAGATGCACTGCAATAAGGAGCGGTATTGAGTTCAGAGGTACTCGAGTCGTTTGCCAATTGGTGTTTGGATTATGAGTAAATAAAAACCCCTTCATTAAACGGAAAAGATTTATGTTCGTCACCATGTTGAATTTTCTTCATGCTTGCCAGCATGAGAGGCTGGGGTGGGGTGGGAGGGGTGCAACTCCATTTGAGCATGTCTCTATGTTAGTCTAACAAACAGAGGTTGAGATCAATGACTATTTACTTATTGACTGAGTGCGAGGGCCGGACGGGAAAAATATTTGGCCCGAGGTCATGGAGGACGGACCGAGCGTAGCGAGGTCCGTGCGTCATGACCGAGTGCCAAATATTTCCCAGTCCGGCCCGACCTAACTCAGTCAATTAGCATTTTACTATATGACCACCGCGCTTTTTTTTTTTGTTTTGTTTTGTTTTTTTTTTTTTTCAGGTAACAAAATTCGGAATGTTGTTCATTTTGACCGAAAAGTCGGGATTTGTATAGCAACAAAGTTGTTTTAGTTCGCATCTTTCGCGCGGTATTGATAAAATCCCTGTATGAGGGCCGTACGCGATCCTAGCAGGGCCGGACGGCTTTTTCCGGCCCTGCTCGCGCCATCACGTACGGCCCTCATACGGGGATTTTCTCAGTAGTTTTGCAATGAAAGCGTGCGCGAGGCCGTACGGGTCATATAATAATACCTCCTATTGTCTTGGAAGAAGTCGTTGGTGGATCTAAGATAGGCAAAACAGAGGTCACATTGTTAAAAAAGTTAGATTAGTACAAAGAGGACGACAACTGAACAACTGAGCTGACGTTCACGCGCCATTATTGCTTACTACTTCGCTAACCGTTGAGAGAATATGATCCTTACATTTTGGTTTCGGTTCACCATCTTGAATAGGTAACTGACTGAAATTGTCTGGTGGCTGTCAACCCTCTCGGTTGAATTTTTGAAAGCCTTAAAAAAGCCTCAGCAATTACACCACAGGTTCCTCTAAATAATGGCTAATCAGATTGGCCGTAATGACCACAACACTTCTGATAAGTCCTCAACGATAAATGTTGGATGAGGAATTTCTCGTGCATGAAAATGCAGAATTTTGGCTGCTGGCCTAGACTTTTTATTTAGCACGAACACAAAGCAACTTCGGCGGCAAGATCGTCGCAAAGCTGCATATTTTAACCAATAAGAAAACAAAACGGTAGTTTTGCACGCGTTGCGCGAGCGTTTTTTCATTATTTGTGCGTGAAATGACCTGTTTTGATTTTCATTATTTGTGCGTGAAATGACCTGTTTTGAAGTAGTGTGGAGGATGTTACGTTACCACTTGACGACAATTTCGTATTTCAGTTTCCTAATCTTCAAACCGCTCATACAAATTTAATTCCAGGGTAGTTAGTGCATATCGTGCGAGCCAAATGACTTGAAACAATAGAGAAGTGATTGCAGAAAGGCGACGGTACAGTTTAGATGACATCTTTGCCGTCAACTAGTCGATAATAACGAAACACCTGATTTAGGAGGGGAAGTTGGAGGAGATGAAGATGTTAAAGAGACGAGAGATTGAGATAAATTTAAGTCCCTTCATGTGAATTTCGATTTT
>BLFN01000028.1:634123-639123 GCA_014634225.1 Acropora yongei | reverse complement strand
GGACTAATTTGTGAAATTGTTAATTCAGTTGGTCTGGGAAATTTTACATTTGTCAGGGAAAAGTCAGGGAATTTCAAACACCTATGGCTGTGATAACCATGTTTTCAGATTTTCAGAAAAATGCTCCTATGGAAAAAGCACCCTGTTCTTTAAAACTATTATCCCTAATCAGAGAAAATCTATTCTATTCAGTCTCCCTTTATCCCACAAAGAGTGCAAATTAAAGAACTGGGCTCGATTGTTGGAAAGCTGATGAACTTAATCCAGGATTTGCGTAAACTTTGGTTTCATATTTTCACTGAAATTTTTGGTAAAGCTTTTTTTTCTTTCTTTTTCAAAATTGACTTCTTCTGCGTTAAGGTTTTGCCGAATATCGGCGTTGAACAACTCCTTGGAGTAGAGAAATAACCTCCTAGGTTAAGGTTTAATCTGCGCCCTGATTGTTTACTTAATAAATTAGGCAAATACTGAATACAAACAAGCATGTTTTTAACCTACTTACTCCCACGAAAATAGAGTTTGGATATTGGTAGTGGTACAAAGAGAGGTTTAATTGAAGAAACGTCTGGTTCTATAACGAAAAGAAGAAGTAAGAAATAAGCTACGAGAAAACAGAAAGAAAAGTTTTTCAAATTTAGTTTGAAGACGATGACATAAGAAGCTATGATGGTTACCTTTGAGTGGACCGAACAGTTCACGTGATCCTTCGAAGGACTTAGGGACGACTGTACTACTACTGATAGCAGTGTAGCGTTCCATCTTCCTTGGGTGTCTGAAAACACATCCAAACCAAGTGTAGAATCAGTAGCTCGGGCAATGCATCTCTGATGACAGGTCAAATATAAGGGTTTGGAGCTAGCTTTCGGATTGATCATGACCCGAATAATCTCACTCACTTTCCAAGCAGATGGCGTCGTAGTTAAATGGTCGTAGGAAATCTGAACAGGAGGTGTGGATTTTTTCTCAATTTCCTCGTTTAGGTCGGCTTCTTATACGAGTTAATTTCCCTCTTCGATTTTGTGATAACCTTGCGCCGTTTAGAAGTTGAAAGCCTCTTTTACCAGAGGAAAAAAACAGACATAGAATATCAATATTACTATGAAAATGGAAGACATTCCCTCACCATTCATTGGAGTCCATGACACATTCACGTACCAGTGGCTTGAATTCTCAAACTTGCCAAAGCTCACGTTCATTTGCTGGGGACTCCAGTCTACAGTCTGACTTGGTGACGAGTCTGGACAATCTATAGTTACAATGGAGAAGTTTTAAATTGTGTCGTACTTGTAATGGATTAAAGTGTATATTAATTAGGTGAATGGGAACAGTGACGTCAGCATGGTTTGTCCTGAGAAACGAATCGACGTAAATGAAGAACTTCTGCAACCGTTATCTCCCATTTTAAAGTTTTTAGCATTACCGATTATAATCAAGAGTCAGACAAAAACGTGAAAGACAAAAAGAAGCACAGGGCAAAATTGCGTTAGATTTATGCACTCTGGCTAATCTGCGTCCGCGCTCAAAAAACTTACCGTCATTGTGAGAGATTCGAAGTGCTTTCCTTGTTCGTTGATTGACAATTTTACTGTGCAGACCATGATGTTGAGCTGCTCCTTCGGAAAATGAGAGAAGTCAGAAAACTTCGCAAACTACAAGGCGTTATACTTTCTTTTTTGTTTTTGTTTGTTTGTTTGATAAGTTTTTGCTGTTTGATTTTTTGCACCACAAAAAGCTTGTTGAGGTTATCGGGAATGAGGGAACAAAGAGTGTCAAAAAAAAGACCAAGATTTCGCACTAAGACGTTTACATAATAATGAAAGAGAATGTTCATCTGCAAAGCAGTCTTTTTGAGTGCCTTGAAAGCATTACCAATAGTCGATTTACTCTAACCATTCACTTAAAGCGTAAGCCGCGTGATAAACCTATCAGCATCCGAGGAAATTGCAAAGCGCAGTAAAATACGGGTTTAATTGATTGAGAACTTGGCGCGCGATTTTGAAGCAAATCAGCGATTGCGATAGGATAACGTAATTACTTTAATTTCGATTAAAAAGGAAAAAATAAAAGGAAAGTACTCCACAGCCAACCCAGTAGTAGTCGTTGGTAATTAATTAACGTGAAAAAATAGATATGCGTTGGTACCTTTATTTTTCATGTATAAGCATTTGTGATAACAAAGAGATAATCTTGTTGCCTGCCATGTGACGAAGAGAAAGCAAAAATTATAGTTAGCATATTCTACTTGTGTACTTTTAAAAATTACAAAATTTCCTAGAATCTGTAAGATAAATCGAATTTTACTAATTTGCGGACAAGGAACGATTTAGATTTTTGGTCCTTTGTAATATCCAGCATATGAAAGATTTAAGAAGAAATGATTTTTTTTTAATCTGCGATCAAGGGTAGTAGTTCATTAAGGTAAACGGAAAACAGAGTATGGAGTTTTATTCTGGAACTAAATCATAGCCTGTTATGATCATATGCTGAATTTCTTGAACTGTCCTTACACTTTCTGGCTTTGTTTCAAGAATTTAAAACTTAAATTTAATTCCTTTAAAACTACGTGGTTTAAACAATTAAGCGATTAGTTAAAATTATCCTTTTATTATCCTATCCTTTTTTATCTTTGTTCTGTTCTTTCGCACCGAAACAAAGAATGTTTACTATGACCATCTTAGAACAGCAAGGTTAATTGCCTGCAAGAAATGTTGTGAATGTTTTTTTTCCTTTCTTTTGTTATGATCATCTTCTTGCTGCCATATCAAAAGGTATCTATTATCCACCCCCTAGGGGTGGGGAGATAAAAGACCCAGGGAACGAGGTTGATTCATTATCTTTGTTACTCATATCTGTCAGAATCGTTCTAGAATGTTTTATTTTCCGTGATGTTTGGTTCTTCCGCTAGGTCATTTTATATTACCCCTTTTCTTTGTGTCTTTGTTTCTTGGGCGTATAACTATTTGCTCCTCTTTTCCACTTCCTGAGAGAACGGGTGACAATACCGGAACTGTGGTTTGTGGAAGAACTTCAAAAATATATCAAAAATAGGTCGCTTTTCTTCTATGGTTTTATCATTTGATTTACCGTCGGCCTCGTTCATTACATGGATGGGTTTCTTGCTATTGTTGGGGCTGAAGTTTGAACGGTTCTGTCGCTCGTGACACTGCATAAAAATAGGCAAAAATTCCCTTATTACCTTAATGTATGTTCAACTAGAGCCATGCTTTTCAGTTTAACGAGGATGCATTACACATTCGACACGTTGATACGGTTCTGGTTATTCTAAATACCTGTGGAAATCTCATGAAACTGCCATAAATTGTTTTTTCCTTGGCCGGAAACTTTTTGTTTCTACGACTGAACGTGGCGTTCCTGTGTTTGTCTCTCCAAGCGCGGTCGAGTGTCGAACATATAGAAATGTTTATGTCAGCGTCATTTACTAAATGTTTCAATTGTCAACTATCCACAGTTGCCAGTCATTATTTCTTTGGGAAGTTTTTGATAACTTCTGGACACGTTGATATTTTGTACCTGAAACAATAATTCACTGAAGTTGCAAAAAAGGTTCATGTCGTCGAATATTAATAGAGCAAAACGACAGGATGTCCGCATACCGAGGCAGATTTCCGTGAAGAGGTTGTGTTCAAAGCTCAGCCGAAACAAGAGATTTTTCTTAACTATATTGGCCATGCACTGAAAAGTTTACGGCTTTGATTTTGAATTCCTTAATGACCTTAAATGATTTCGTAAAAAGCCATTTGTTTTGTCTTTTCTTTTTTCCTGCAATATTTTCCGTTCCAGCTGCATAACATTATTAAACCTATGAAAGGACTTTTTCATCAGTGAACTCATGAAAAATGTTTCTTGCCTTTTAACACATACCCTCAAATGAGCGGTCCATTTTATGTTAGTCTGCGCCATTAGATGGAGTCACCTAAGAGAAGCTGTGACAGTCTCAGTTCTCTTGGACCGCCAAGTATGAATCTACAGTAGTTGGTTATTATCACTGAGCGATGAAAAAGAATAAAAATGATAGTAATAACAAAATGAACTTAAAAGCTGTTAAAGTTGCGTTAGCATTTAAATCCTTAAAGGTACTTGAAAAAAGTCTTTACCGGCCACGGATCGGAGTGTTTATGTAGTCGTTAACGTAGCACATGTTAAACACCGTCGTTGAATATTCAGTCATAGTACGTTTAAGCCGTTTTAAACTTTAGGATTTATTGACTAAAAAACTTTTAACAAACGAAGTGCAAGCCAAGGGACCGATGAACTTGATTGATTTTACACTGAAGAGCGATATTATTAAAGTGCTGCATGTCACCTTTCCATCTCTTACTTGATATTGTTTGTTTCATTAAAGAGAATCAGGTTGCGAGGCATGTATTTTTGGTCACGCTTTAAGTCGACTTTTAAGTCAACCGACATACCTGTGGTCTAAAAGAGACAACTCTAAATCCTGTTTCAACGACTGTTTAGATATTAAATGCAAACTCGTAACTCTCGAGAAATACAAACTTGGCCAACTTCATCTTTTGAAATAATCATGCATACAACGAAGTTTTTTTGCCGGGTTTTGAGTTCACACGTTGGCTTGAATCGTCCCTGGAGTTACGGGACTCTTTCTTGGCATTTGAATAAGGTTATTGAAGCATTGACTTAAAAGAAATCTTGCTTTGCATGAAAAAGAATAAATAAGTGCTTAGAGCCCCATGATCATGTTCTTTCTCAAAGAAAAAGAGACTGGTGTTCGAAATTACAACTTACGTTTCCAGGAAAGTGTTCATGTCGACGCAGACATCTTCTCAGGCAACTTTTTGACCCTTTCTTTGCAAAATGTTGGTCAGACTTTTCCAACGAAGCACAGGAAATAAAAATAATCAGGATGGTTACGACAACTGCTACAAATTGGCCATTTCTAGTCGACTTTGGCAATTCAGTTGTATAGCTGTGGCAAGCTCGTCGAGTAATGCTAGCATAGCATAAACTTGAGCGTAGAT
>BLFN01000028.1:611623-626623 GCA_014634225.1 Acropora yongei | reverse complement strand
CTTGTATAAGCATTTGTGATAACAAGAAGATAATCTTGTTGCCTGTCATGTGACAAAGAGAAAGCAAAAATTATAGTTAGTCTATTCTATTTGTGTACTTTTATAGCTTAAAGGAAAGGTTCCTAGAATCTACAAGGTAAATCGATTTTTACTCATTTGCAGAACGGAAACTATTTGGTTTTTGGCCCTTTGTAATATCCAGCAAATGAAAGATTAACAAAGAATTAAAATTTTTAAATCTGCTGTCAAGGTTGGCAATTAATTTAGTTGAGGTAAGAAGAAAAGAGAGTATGGAGTTTGAACTAAATCATAGCCTGTTATGATCATATGTCAGCTTTGTTGAGCTGTTCTCGCTGTTTCTGGATTTTTTTCAAGAATTTGGAATATGATTCCTTTCAAGCTACGTTGTCAAAATTAAGCGATTGATTAAAATTTTAATACATGTATGTTTTTAATCTTTGTTCACTGAGTTCTTTGATGCCGAAATCCAGAATGTGTACTGTGACCGTCTACGAACAGCGAGGCTAATTGCGTGCTAGAAGTTTTGTGAATGTTTCTTTTCTTTTCTTCTGTTTAAGTTGTCATTATAAGCGTCCTCTTGCTGTCCCATCAAGAGGTATGCATTATCCCACTCCTTTGGGGTGGCGAGATGAAATACCCTGGGGATAAGGTTGATTCTTTATATCTGTCAGAATAGTTGTATTATTTTTATTTTCCGTGATGTTTGGTTCTTCCGCTAGGTCATTTTATATTTGGCCCATTTCTTGTGTCTATTGTTTCTCGTGCTTATTTGTTCCTCTTTTCCACTTACTGAGAGAACGGCTTACAATACCGCAAAAATATTTTCCGGAAGGACTTTCCATTTGACGTAGATTTGTCAAAAATAAGTATTTTCTTCTAAGGTCTTATCATTTCATTTACCGTCAGCCTTGTTCATTTCATTTTGGGATTTCGTGCCGTTTAGTTCAAGTTTGAAAGGCTCTGTCACCCATGACACAATATACATAGACGCAAAAATTCCTTTATAACCTTAATTTATGTTCGACTACAGCCATGCGTTTTAGTTGAACGAGGATGCAATGCAAACTCAAAAGATGATACGGCTAAGGTCATTCTAAATACCTGTGGAAATCGTATGAAACCGCTATAGATTGTTTTTTCTGTCCTTCGCAGAAAACCTTGTTGTTGCTATGACTGAACATAGCGTTCCTGTGGTTGCTTCTCCAAACTCGGTCGAGTGTCGAATATTGCATATAATTGAAATATGAAGTCAGCATCATTTTCTGAATATTCTAACTTTCAACTTTGTACAGTTTCCAGACATTCTTTCAATTCTTTGGGAAGTTTTCGATAAATTGAAATGTTAAGTCATCGTCGTTTACTGAATATTTCAGTTGTCAACTATCTACAGTGGCAAGACATTATTTCAATTCTTTGGGAGGTTTTCCATAACTACTGAACACGTTGATATTTTGCAAGTTTGTAACTAAAACAATAATTCACTGAAGTTGCGAAAGCGTTGATGTCGAATATTAATATGGAAAAACGACAGGATGCCGGCATCCAGGCAGATTCCGTGAAGAAATTATAACGAAGAGCTGATTAGGAAAACCAGTCATGCATGAATCGCTCACAGTGAAGTTTTCCAAAGCCCAGGTGAAACTAAGGATTTTTTTAAAGCAATATTGGCCACAAACTGACCAAGTTTACTTTGATTTTGAATTCCTTGATGACCTTAAATGATATCGTAATAAGCTATTTTGTTTTGTTTTTCTTTGCTTTTTCTTTTTCAGTTCCTGCAATATTTTCGTTTCCAGCAGCATAGCATTAGTAAGTTAAGAAAGGACTTTTTCTTCTCGGTGAATTCGTGAAAAGATGTTTCTTGTCATTTGACACATACCCTTAAATGAGCGTTCAATTTTATTTTCGTCTGCATTAGTGAAGCGCCATTAGCTGTTTGACAATTCTCTTGGACCGCCAAGAGGACTCAAGAATGAACCTGCAGTAGTTGTATTTATATTATCAGTGAGCGATGACAAAGAATAAAAGTGATAATAAGAACAATATCAACTCAAAAGTACTTATAAATGCGTTGGCATTTAAATCCTTGAAGGTACTTGAAAGAATTCTTGGACATGGATGAACTATTACTTTTGACTGTCTGTTTAGTCGATAACGTAGCACTGGGTATACACGATACAATTGTTGAATATTCCGTCATTGTACATTTAAGCAGTTTTAAACCTCAAGATTTGTTGATTAAAAACCTTTTGGGAAATGAATTGCATTCCAAGGGGTTTGATTAATGTTAGACCTAAGGGTGGTATGATTTAAGTGCTGTGACCTTGTTTATAAGGGAACCGGGTTGCGAAGCACAAATTTTTTGGTCACGCCATCAAAACGTTTTAAGTCGATTTTTCATTCAGCCGACATTCCTGTGGCCTAAAAGAGACAACGGTTAATCCTAAGTATTTCAACAATTGCTTAGATGTAAAATGCAAACTCAGAACTCTCGAGAAATGCACACTTGGCCAACTTCATCTTTTGAGATAACTATGCATAAAGTGGGTTTTGTGTTCATACATAAGCTTGAATCGTCCCCGCAGTTTTCACGAGGTACGGTACTGGAATCGGGACTCATCCTTCTCGTCCAAATTACGTCATTGAGGCATTGAAATGGAAAATCTCGCTTTGCATGAAAATATATAAATAAGTTTTTAGAGCCCTATGATCATGTTAATTTTCAAAGAAAAGAGACTGATGTCCAAAATTACAACTTACGTTTAAGTGTTCTTGTCGACGCAGACAATTTCTAAGGCATTTTTTTGACCCCTTCCTCGAGAAATGTTGGTCAGACTTTGCCAACGAAGCACAGGAAATAAAAACAAACAGTATTGTTACGACAACTGCTACAAATTGGCCCTTTCTGGTCGACATTGGCAATTTAGTTATTTAGCTGTGGCAAGCTAGTCGAGTTATGCCAGCATAAACTGGAGTATAGAGCCATCGCCTTTTTTCAGATCTTGTTCATTTTTTCTAATGAGTTATTTTGCCTAAGGCAAGCGATGATTATGATGCAAATTTTTGACGAAATGATTATTGACTCGGTTAGCGTAGTCAATCTTACACACACATAAATTAGTCGCGTCTTTTGGTAGTTTCATGTATAATTGTATACGGATGTTCCAAAACTAAAACATCGGCAACTCAAACATTTTGCAATCCAGATGGGAATTTCAATTTGCTTTTAGCAGGTCCCGGCTATTTCTCCGTTTGAGTTCTTCCGTGACAGTTTCCATGGCGGTAGCGGAGATCCGGATGACGTCAGTTTCCCTGAAAAGTATTTTGGAATTAACCATGTTTGCTGAAAGCGTTATTAGATCTCATCTTATGCTGTGATACCTTAATAAACCTTTTTCGCTTGTCGATTTATTATATATGACATTCACAATTCAGTAGCTGTTGATGTTGATGCTGTTGTTGTCGGTACGGCTCTTCACCAAAGGGAAAAACCGGTTCCCGTCAGTTCACCGAAGTTAAGCTCTGTTGGACGGAGATAAAATACCCCGTGCTGTACTCCTTTGGGAAGTCAGGCTGGCGTAGTGGACATCAATCACGCCTTCCACCTCTACCTCTACAAATGTTGTATGTGGATTGGGTTTCCTCTCTCCTCAAAATCAACTCCCAGGCTATTCCATCTGGCTGTGGTGCTGTGCTCCGAAGTCATATATGGATATATGGGCCGAGCGCCTAGCTGGCAGCACACTGAGCTCCTTCGGTCCGATTTCGTTGAGCTGCGCCCTTTGCAATTCAGTCTACGGACTGCGATAAAGGGTGATAAGCAGTTCAAGACGTTTACATTTAGCAGGTCAAGACATTTACAGACATTTGAAAAAGCGATTTATTTATTTTTTATTTTTCATTTGATTGATATGAACATTTGTTTTCTTTTTCGAGCTTTCTTCAATCGCATTTGGCGGCCAGTTTTCAAAGCTACTTTGAAAAGTCCATGATTTCACTGTCATTTTTAACAGAGAAATTTCAAGGTATTGAAAGAGCAGTTTTGTGTGTGATTTTCGTGATTGCCTATTACTAAGGCAGTCGTCTTCAATTGCTCTGTTTATCAAGGAGTAGTTTCTCGACTAGTATGCTTGAAAACAAAGAGCAGCTCAGATACAATAAACATAATTTTTATTTTGTTTATTTGCAAATAATATGAACTTCATTACGTAAGTTGCATTTATGGCCTCGCTTCTACAAAATAGCTTCGTCACCTACTGCGAACAATGAATGGTGCTGGAATTTTTAATTCCAGTTGTGCCCGAGACTTGGGGAAGTACTTTTTAAACTTAGACAACCACAATAAAGGGCAAAAACATGAGACATGTCGTCCGCGACCATTATCGAATTAATTCTAAAAGTAGAGCCTTGAGTGCATGCGTACATATTAAAGCGGAGTATAGTTTACTGAGAAATGGCTTAAACAGCGAGGTGTCACACATTACACCAGCCCTCTGTTGTGCCCTTCACCGTACGCATGCGGAGAACGATATCACCCGGGCTAGTATTAGGCAACTATGGACAGCTGTTGCGGCCTTTTTAAGCCTCATCAGCATGGCATGGCCGATACCTTTACAAATAGGTTGATATTGAACTCTCTTAAAAGGAAACGTATAGAAAAATCACTTAAGAACATTTGTCAGTAATCCAGATAAAAATAAATCACAAATGTGTCAAAATGAAACTGCGCTCATGCCTGAATATAGATGCAATACATTGGCATAGTGCGGCGTTTCTTATGAAGATATGGTTACACACTTTTCCCAGTTGGTATCATATATAACGGCAGGTCCCTACGCCCTAATTAAAAATGTCTCGGATTACACGGTGACTTCCAGATCCCGCTCATTGCATGATTCCTGGTTTAATACTTTAACCAGCCAGGATTACAGATTCTGGATGCGATGTCCCAGATCCGGCGGATCGCGAAAGCAACAGCTATAGCACTCGATCAAAGAATGCGCCTCTTATTCATTTAAAGACTACTTTACGGTTCAAAATGAAGTTGTGTAGCTCGTAATCAGGTCTATTCTATAAGTTGGGGCTGCCTGTGCCCCTACTGAATATTTCGCATTCTTTCTACACGTAAGACACAGATGGTTCAGTGCTATTCGTTGGTCTATCTGTTTGATCACAACAAATGTTGTTGTTATTGATGGTTTGGTCGTCAGTTCGGATGGCATCGTTGAAGAACTTCGTTAGCCTGTCCTTCCAAAAGGGCCTTTCCAAAAAACTATTGTAATCGATAAAACTCTTCGTGATCACCTCATAAGGCAACCTGGCCCAATCGACGTCATCAATTCTTATGACTACCAAGCAGTTGTCCCGCCTTTCTACCATTCGATGAATCGCCAGCCTCATCTCGAATTCTGCGAACTGGCTTGTCAAGAAATTGTTGGAAAACAAGACCACGACTTTGTAGCTGTTGTAAACGCTGTCCGCCATATTTTCGACGAATGGTTTACCGGGAGCAAAGTCTCTGTAATGTACGCAACACTTAAGATGAAGCTCTGTCTCTAGAAAGTGAAGCACCTTTTTCATGAATTCCTTGTCGTCGGAGCTGTATACAATGAAGGCAGTGTACATGAAATCTGGAAACAACAATTTACGGCAATTTAGAAGTGAAGCAATGAGCAGAGGAAATTTATTACTCCGTAGTAGCTGGTGACTGATGGCAACTTGGTAAACCCTGAAAAGTTCGGCGCTTGTAACGTACCAATGGCGCAATGCTTAAGAGTGTTCACCAGTCGCCTCCTACCAATGAGGCCGATGTGGCCCTTGCTTATTTTCCAGACCTGGCATTGGAAATGGTTTACTTCATTTTTTCCTTTTTTTTTTTTTTTAGCTTGACCGGAAACTCAGGATTCTCTGAACGGGTTTCCCATGCACTATTCCTCATTTTCCTTTTTGTTTTTGGTCAACATTTCTAAATTCGAATTAATGACCATTTTAGTTTGTAGAAATCCACTGCTAAGTAGCAAGGAACTCGATAACCGTTGCGCGATATCTGTTTTTATTTCATAAGTACTGAGATTTATTCACATAGATGCATGACAGTGTTGGAAAAATCGGTCTGTTTTTAGTCGCTGCCAATCAGCGACGCGAACGATGAAATTTCACTGGTAAAAAATCATCGTTCGCGGCGTCTGATTGGACGAACGATGTTTTTCACTAGTAAAAGTGATCGTATGGCAAGCCACGTCATCCTTGGCGCGAAAACTGGCAAGTCACCCTTTTATTTTAAAAATGTCGGAAAGGTTTGTGGACGTCGGTTCAGTTGACAATTTTATCGTAGAACGAGAAAACAAAGCCACATTACAAAAAATACGAGATATAAAACTTTTGCAAACCTTTTTAGGAACCAGAAATGAACTTAGAAAAGTTGAAGAAATTCCAGCATTGGAGTTAAAAAAATACATCTGCGAGTTTTTCATTTCGGTCAGAACCAAAGATAGGAAAGACTATGAACAAGTTCTTCGCTCCGAAGTCTATTGGCAAGTTTTTGTGTTATCGCTGTTCATTGGCATTTTTGTTTGAAAGAAATCTCAGTACCTATGAAATAAACACATTACAGCATGGAAAATGGGTTGTACGATTTTTATTCACTCGTTGTTTCGTATCAGAAAACTCGTACGTTTTCTGATACTACTCAAATCGTGAATAAAAATTGTACGCGCACATTTTCCATGAAGTAATCTCTATATCTATAGCATTTCAACGATTTTATACAATTAACGATTAAATTGAATTGGAATTGAAATTGAAATTTCCCAACCTCGTTCCCAGGGTCTCTCTTCTATGCCTCCCTTATTCGTTGGAACAGAGACCCTGGTTGCGGCTGGTCACGTGACCACCCAGAATCTGGGTGGTAGAAAAATCTGCTGGAAGGGTGGGGCAATAAGGTGGTATTTTATCGTCCTCTCGACCAAATGTACTTGAGTACCCACCCACCCTGCGGTTTTGGATGGATAGATGATCACGTGACCAGCCTCAACCAGGGTCTCTGTTCCAACGACTAAGGGAGGCAGAGAAGAGAGACCCTGGGAACGAGGTTGGAAATTTCCATCTCCGCATACTAACTCAACGTTTTAAGAAACAAGCTAACTTAATGCAGTCTATGCTTTCTGAATAACAGCGATGGGCATAGTTTTAAAACCAGTAACTATTTCTGTCGCCAATTTCTCGTTTTCAACAAGCCTCAAACTTTGCAAAACTAGGTTACGTCCTCCGTCATTTTCATGGGCTTTTTGAACTGATCGTTCATGGTTCCAGATGTTCGAGAAATTTGGTAATGAACATTGTTACACTTGACCGGGTTTTGGACTGCTAGCAAACGTGCTTGAGATATATAAATAGAATGGAGGTCGCGTCGTACGCAATGACACAGGGAGACGTAATACTTAACCTTCCGGACGACCGCCCTCTACCTTCGGCGACCGGCAGCGTCTGAGTATCCAGCGAGAGAGAACTAAGCCCACAAGGACTCCAATGGATATCACCACAATTGCTGTGAACAGAAGAACGATGTTGGTGCCTGCTTTGATAACTTCAACCGTGAGATAAGGTAAAGGACAACATTTTCGAGTTTAAGTGAAAGAAGAAAGTGATGTGCCAATTACAGCTGCTGAAAACTAGCCAATCACAGCAGAACATTGTGGTTCATAAGGCCCGAGAGAAAGGTACTGCCATATATGGGCCATATAGCTATATTTGCCGCTGTGAAGGGCATGATTTTCAAGCAGTTCACTCAAGAATAGGGTCTAGAATAGGGTATCATTTTTTCTAAACTGACCAGTTGGTTGAAGGTTTTTGGTTTGGCTGTGCTAGTGTTCTCAGTAGTTGCTGGAAAATAGCTGCTCTAGGATACGTAGGATTTGAGGGGTTTACTGTAGTATAGGGTAGCAAAATTCACCGGCACTAGCTAAGGGTTCCAAGGTCCCATCGGCACATCCCCACCCAGAAATTCTTGAGGTTCTCCTCTGGGTCATAAGATGACGCGTTACAAGTCGTCCTCCATCGTCTTGTCCTCCAGACTAGCAGAGTTCCCACGTCGAAACGTCGCAATCCCGATCAGGTGACGACATCGTCAGCCAAACGAAGATTCTTTAATATTATTGTATTCACCATGATAAACAACCAAAACCTTTTTTACGAAAGTGATATGATATACCTGGATGGAATATCATTATGTAGCCGGGGAGAGTACTGAGAATGACTGTTGGTGATTGACGTTTCGATAACATGTGCGGAAGTCACCTTCAGAGTAGAGATGACTTCCGCTCATATTGTCGAAACGTCAGTCACATTGAGCAGTCCATCCGAAAGACTTGACGAACGCTTTAGCGCCATGTTTGGGCATACATATAGCGAAATTCGAAATCTTTGAAATCATTGAGAGAATCAGTCCATATCATCTCCTCCCTCGTATAAAAGCAATTGTTGATTGGTTAAACATTTAAAGCATTTTATCCGAAGTAATTTGAGTGAGTGTTGGTGCAAAGGAGAGAAAGCAATTTTACGTAAGTAAACAATAACAAGCGCGCGCAAAGGCCTGTGGATGAGAGACGCTCTTTAGCTCATCCAGGTGATCAGATTCTATCAATGTATGCCATTCTTGGATTCAAACCTTTTTCAGAGTAAAGTGAAGAAACGAAATGAAAGTTAGCCATATCGTGGTTTTTCAGGACGTATTAGCAATGCCACCAAACAATATGACAAAAGCGATTAGCTTCCATGCAGTCTCAAAGGAATGCAGGTGATCAGCGCCATTTTTTTTTCTGTTATGTTTTTCTTTTTTTTGTTTCGTCAAAACAAAAGGCAATATTTGCATTAAAAGAAAGTTCGAGTTAAGCAACACTTGGATTATTTTATACAGTTATGCAATTGCATTGGACATGACTTTATGGACAGTCTAGTAATTTTGACTTTTTGATTCATTTTGGAAAAGTTCAAACAGTACAATGTTATCTTACCTAACAAGGGGGAAGATGGAGATGTGGGAGAAGAACTTGACTCTGTTGTGTACTTCGGCGCTGTTAAGTTAAAATAAATAGATGAAGTATATTAATGATAAGGACGACGACAACGATAATGATGATGACGATGACGATTAGGGTTATTGCTTACTGAGCCTTAGATTGCCATTTCGAGTCCACATTTCCTCAATTTGTCGTTGATCAATCACATTCCAAAAAGTGAGAGAGAGATAGAGAAAAGGAGAAACAGGGAAAGCAAATAATAACATCATGCAGCAAATTTACTTACGAGAAAATCGTTCAAATTCAAAGATAGTGCTATTGTATGGAAGACTATGGACCTTAAAACAAAGAGAGAATAACTTTTAATATATGGAGACGAAGTCATCGCAACAACACTCGATCTCTACATCTTCAGAAGAAAACCATTCAAAGTCGATTTAACCAAGATCTCTAAGTGCGATACGCCGGCCATTTTGTTTTGTTTGAATCACGCATTATTTACTTTTTTGATGACTTAATAATACTCAAGTGTTCTAATTAGATTGCTTGAAACAACAAGATTTAGCTATACTAGGTTTAATAATTGTAATATGATAATATCAATGGTATAATACTTTAATTTTGATAATTTTAGTGATTTAATTTCAAGGCGAGAAAAGGCGCTTCACCAACTGCAGAGACTATACTAAATCATATCAATTAAAATCAATGTAAAACAAAGCACATTAGGGTTGGTTTTCATCCCTACCAGGCAAAAGGGAGCATTTGAGAGAACCAACAAACTCAACCTGCGCAGTGGAGCCCCGAGCCGCATTGATGCAAGGTAGAGCAGTAGTCTTAACACTGCGCCAGCCTTACTATGTATGGCCGAACGATTTTAAGAATTCTTGCTATCATTAAATTCTGGGACTGCCGATTAAATTTTATAACAGCGATCTTGGCGGTAAAGATCTGCTCTCTACGAAGGTTGTACGGCTACGCCATGCTAATGAACCGGAAAAGACTGAAATAACTTTCTCTCTCTCCATTGCTGCCACCTGCCACTTGCACTGTCCTACGGGTAGGGTTGTGCGCGTGCATAAGATAAAGTCCTCACGTTAACATTTATCCACCTTGCTTTTGGCGCTGTTTAAAGTTCTGTCGACCGTGACTTCCATTTTGGTATTGTTTTGTTGTGGAAAACTGGGGCAGTATTTTATCGCAGTGGAGTTTCACAACAGTTACTAATGAAATACAAACACCGAAGTGTAAAAAAATTCTTGAAAATGTACTTGGGATGTGACCTGCGTTGTCATAGCAACCTCGAACGTAATAACTGATACAGTGTTGAATTACTCATTTTGAAATGCATTGGTAAGGACATAAAAGAAACATATTTACCATTAGAAAAATAGGGTCATCATAGGTGTAGTAATATGCAGAGATATTTTCGACGAAGACCGTCGAGTTCTGAAAAAAAAAAGATGAATTTGCTTCATTAAATGTATGTACAACAGACGAAGTTAAATAACAGCATCAAAGGTGCGAAACAATTCTGCAAATGATTGGTCGGAAGTATGTGGAAAGAAATTTTATGGCTCATACTGAATGAGCAACGGTGCTGACATTAATTTGATTGAAGATACAAAAAGATGGCACTGCAGATACTTGCAGAAGTAATTTAAGATAACCTTTCAATCATAAGCTCACATTTGTTTCAATTTATGTTATTTTGATTCTTGTCGTCGTCTCCAGAAATTTCTCTCTGCTGCTTAGTGGAATGCTTACTCCATCGAACACTTCGTTTTGTCGCCTCCAGGGTTTTGTTCCAGAGGCCCATATAGGGCTTTGTTCTCTAAACAAGCTATAGCTTTCACTACACCTCTCCCAGTCTGAGAGATGTCAACTTCATTACCAGGGTCTCTCTTCTTCCCTTCCTTCTCTAGGGGAAGGGAAGAAGAGAGGTCCTGGGAACGAGGTTGATGATATGAGTAATAGTTGTGCAACATTTTTAATAATATGAAAGCGCGCTCTGAAGGATACAATAGAAAAAAGGCTCAAACTACCAAGAGAACGAACCGGGCAAGGTGATATGGTATGGAACTATCCAGTAGCACCTTGCGTGCCCGGTGTCAGAATTATTCACCCATGTATCTTCTAATTTTTATACTTTCTTTGCTTACGCGGCTTGCTTATTTCAACTTCTTATGCGGGGACCAATGTAAAGAAAGTTATTGCCATTATACCCTATTTTTAGTATCTGCATACCTTGGGCAGTATATAACAGTCAGGTGTGAACTCTTCATAATCCACGCTCAATTCAAGGACAATATTTTTCCAGTGGCCTCCGGTATCTAAGGGATTGAGATTATTGATATCTTTCATATATCTATACTACGAGCGATATTATAGGGTTTATAATTATTTCTCAGGCATTTCGTGCGCGGTGGTTGTTTGATTTAGCGGTCCATATTCTAAAGTACGGACCGCTTGACTTTATGGTGTACTGTCCAACTCGACTCAGTTTCCAAGTGATAGAATCAGCATCTTACTCGTAGCTTTCTCGGTCCGTACTGCAATTTATGGCACCTTGTTGTTTTCAACTTCAATTCATGACCCTCGCGCTTCGGACTTGGGTCATAAATTGAAGTAGTAGTACGACCCTCAAATTCGGTTAGTAAGAGAAATGTACACCACTAATAACCAAAAGATCTGGAAATATGAAATATCTTAATAAACTCATTTCTTCAGTAATGCATGTTACATTGAAACAAATATTTGATCGAGTTTCCATATTTTATACGATCAGTCATTACTCAGATGCTGTTTGAAAGAGCGGAATAGGCGGCTGAATACGCGCCTCAAATACACTGTGTCCTACGCGGTTATCAGCGCATGGTCATTGGCTAGTGCTTCGAATCTTGAGACCATTTCCAAGCGGTTTGGTTACTCGGATTTGTGGATCGGATAGGACCTGAATTTTTGAACTATATAAGACAACATGATAACTATTCCTTATACTGTTTGATCAGCCTTCCTTTTTTTTTTTTTTTGCTTTTTTGGGCCAATTTTTCAATCCACGTAGACTAATAGACACAATGAATAGAATAATTGATCATTTACAAGTAGTAATAATAAAGTTATAATAAATAAAATAATGGTTATTAAACAGTGTCACTGATAGATGAGCTCGAGTAAGTCGCCTAGCGGGACGCGTGTTTTAGTGTGATGTTCGTTGCAAACAAGAGTGTCTTAGCCTAGACAATACGAACCGTTCATTTGTGTCCAAGTTACGTTGATGAACCAGTCATCAGAATCTGAATATTGCGCAAATGTCACATTGATATCTGAGGGAAACCATTCTAAGAAGGATTCGGCAGAAGGGCATGTGGAGTATCCTGAAAAACAATCGGAATAAATAGATTTTTATATGGATATTAAATAATTGTTTTTACTTTTTGTGACTTTGAAGAGTAGGATCTTTGCATATCTAGCGCGACCTAGTAAGTGAGAGGAGACTGGGACTAGAAAGAAGAAATATGGTCTGTTTTTGAAGAAACGTTTTACATTACTGCACATGCTCAGATCGATCCGTGATTTAATCAATCAATCAATCAATCCGGCAACCAGGTGGTAAATCAACAGCAATCAGTCAATGAGTATAGTAGAGATAAGCTACAGGTACAGGTCTGACGCAGTGAACTGTCATTAAATGTGGTGATTGTGTTGCGATGAAAATTCTAGTTTGTTTTGAAACAAACAAATGTAATTTTCTTATATCAATTTGTAACTACTTTGCCATTTATGCTGTGCCAGAATAGAATCGAGTAATCCGTATTCTCTTTCTAGTCTGCAACTGGTTGGTTGGGGACACTAGTATTGCTAGAGCTTGGCTTGGTTCTGTCAACACTAGCAAGAAAGAATTTCGCTTACCAGCAGCTCGTTCAATAGGGCTCCTTTTGTTACGATTTCTGATTCCTTTTTCCTGTGAAAGGTACACTAAAGAATTGAAAGGAACTAAACGTTAAAAGAAATTAAAGAAAGAAACAACAGTATAACAGAGAAACACAATAACAGAGGTAGTCAAAATTAAAACTGCTTTTTTAATGAACAAAATTTTTAAACAAAATCATAAACGGCTTTCACCAGATGCGCCTTTTTGTCATTTCTGAGATCGTTGGAAAGTATAATATTTGTGATTAATTGGTAATAGGACGTGATTCTTGATTAACAAAGGGGACTCGCGTTTCGCAGTAGTCCTATTTTATTATTCATGATTACTCGTACGATTACAGACCGAATCGGACTCAGCCCGAATGCATAAATGTCGGCTTAATGATTATTCTTTTATCTAAATGCTAATTGGCCTTACTAGCCTCATTTTTGTGTGAAAATTCTTTTGTATTTTTCGCATGCTGACGAGGCTAATTAGCACAAAGATAAAAGAATAATTAATTGGCAGCCATTTTTGCATTCGGTCTATATATAACCATAACTAATATAAGATTTCAAAACGACATTTTTCTGCAGTACTTGAAAATGAAGATAGAAAAACGATGTGAAGAATCAGTTCCATGATATCCGTTATTTCCTCGTGACTTCTCTATTAAATGGAGCTCATTGGGAGCGTCTAGTGGCGGTGCAAAAAAATTGCATTAAATCATTCCACCAGTCTTGAAATATTGAGTACCTTTGTCTTTTTTTCCGAGAAGGCATTGTCGGTGGCAAGAGGATATCACGGCGCCATTTATTGTCTGCAAACAACAATATTTGTCACATGCCTTTAGTAAATTTTCTGAAACTGACTTTCAAAAACTTATCCTATAAACATCTAACTGATTTATAATTAGAGAGTAAGGCTTCTTACTATCTGTTTCGGGTGCGCTAATTAACGGAGCTCGGCAATGGAATGATTTGCAAAGTGTTTTTTTCACTTCTGAGCTATGGAAAAGAAACGAAAAGGCCTTCTTTCAGTTTCAGTTACGAGAACGACGGATGCTTGCCGCTAGTTATTTACCCGTGTGCTCGTGGTTTATACATACTCTTACTAACCGTGTTTGAGGACCGTACTGTAAGTTATCCAGACCGCGTTTTTGCCACTTCAGTTTATGGTCCTAGTGAGAACATCTATCTATCTACCTAACTAACCAACCTGCCTACCCTCAAACCCCGGATTTCGATAAACTGAACAACGCAGTCCGTAAGTTACGTGTAAGTTAGACAGTCGAACTCGAACATCAAGTGGTATACAGAAAGGAGAAAGAATAATAAGTAATAAATAGCAATAAAGAAAGTGTAAAAAGGAAAAGGACACATTGTTTCAGGGTGACCGTCATTTAATTTTCGTGGAAGGTGCAAGTATGGGTAATCTGATGAACGGATGAATGCGTTCGCTTAACATTAGAAGAATCTCAATTTGTTTGTTTAATAATCGCACATAATAACATATAGGGCAAAATTACTGAATGCTGATTGGTCGATGAAGAGAATTTTTTCTTTATTTTCCTTTGTGAAGAGGGCGAAATTACTCGCCCACATTTGGTCCTCAAGTTGCCTAGCAACATCTTATTCTTTCTGGTAACAATGGTGTCTCGTTTCGAGACAGTGGACGAGGAATATATCGAAGAATTAAAGGACAAGAGCGAACATGAAAACAAGAAGAGTAGCACGGAGTGGTGAGAGAACTTTTTCAAAAAAATGGGCGAATGAAAGAATCTTGCAAGCAAATTTAGAAGAGTACGAGAAAGATTTCCTAGACCAAGGATTGTCGCAGTTTTAAGCATTGAGAAATTCAGTAATTTTGCCCTATATGTCAGTAACAAGTAATCGCAATGGATCCTCGTAAAATTAGGGATTAATATTACTTGTGTTTTCAGAAGTTGCTGAAATTGCATTTTCAGCAACTTCTGAAAACACGCTTGATAGGCTTAATTTTACCCGCCCCCATGCGATTACCAATACTAAACACAACCACAAATAGCTT
>BLFN01000028.1:596623-599123 GCA_014634225.1 Acropora yongei | reverse complement strand
ATGATAATTAGGATCACATATCCCAACCTCCTTCACGGTAGTGGTTTCCTTTGTTTTCTCTTCATGAATTATTAATGAGTTTAAGAATGATAGATAAGTTAGTCTTTCAGCGCGACGCGTGCGTTATTTTCCGTTTTGGTGCAGTGTTTGTTACACACAAGAGTGTCTTAGCCTAAACAGTACGAACCGTTCATAGGTGTCCAGGTTACGTTAATGAACCAGTCATCAGAATCGGAATATTGCACAAAGGTCACATTGATCTCTGAGGGTCGCCATTCTAAGGAGGGACTTGCAGAAGGGCACGCGGGGGCGTATCCTGAAGAACAATTGGAATAAATAGATAAATAGTATTGGGTATTATTTACCCAGTACATTCCTATAAGGACATCTGACAATCATTTTTACTTTTTGTGCATTTGGGGAGTAGGAACTTTGCATATCTGGTGCTACCTAGTAAGTGAAAGGAGCCAGGGACTAGAAATAAGCAATATGGTCTGTTTTTGAAGAAACGCTTTACATTACTACACACGCTCACATCAATCAATGAGTCAGTCGATGAGTTAATCAATCATTCGATTGCTGAATCATCAACAATCAGTCAATATGTATAGCAGGGATGAGCCACAGATAAAGGTCAGTGAATTGTCGTTAAATATGGTGATTGTGTTGCGATGAAAATTCTAGTTTCTTTTGAAAAAAAATGGAAATTTTCTTATATCAATTTGTAACTACTTTTCCATATATGCTGTGCCAGAATAGAATCGGTCAATCCCTTATCTCTTCCTAGCGTCTGCAACTGGTTCGTTGGGCACACTGCTAGTGCTAGAGCTTGGCTTGGTTCTGCCAACACTGGCAAGGAAGAATTTCGCTTACCAGATGCTCGTTTAATAGGGCTTCTTTTGCGACGATTTCTGACTCCTTTTTCATGTGAAAGATGCACTAAGGAAATTAAAGGAACTAAAAGTTAAAAGAAATTAAAGAAACAACGGCATAACAGAAAAACCATAATATAACATGCGGTGTATGCGAGGTAGTCACAATTAAAACTATTTTAAATGAACCAAGTCTAGAAAATTTTAAACAAAATCCTAAACGCCTTTCACCAGATAAGCCTTTTTGTCCTTTTCAAGATCCTTAGAAAGTATAATATTTACGATTAATTAGTAATAGGACTTCGAGTAACAAAGCTTCGCAGTAGTCCTATTTTGTTACTCATGATCATTCGTACGATTACAGATCGAATTGGACTCCTCTCAGGCCTATATAACCATAAATAATTTAAGATTTCAAAACCAAAGTTATCTACAGTGCTTGAAAATGAAGATTGAAAAACGATGTGAAGAATCAGTTATTTCCTCGTGACTTCTCTATTAAAGAGAGCTCATTGGGAGCGTCTAGTGGCGGCGGAAAAAAAAAAATTGCATTAAATCATTCCACCAGTCTTGAAATATTGAGTACCTTTGTCTTTTTGTCCGAGAAGGCATTGTCGGTGGCAAGAGGATAACACAGCGTCATTTATTGTCTGCAAACAACAATATTTGTTAGTAACAAGTAATCGCAATGGATCCTCGTAAAATTACTTATGTTTTCAGAAGTTGCTGAAATTGCATTTTCAGCAACTTCTGAAAACACGCTTGATAGGCTTAATTTTACCCGCCCCCATGCGATTTCCAATACTAAACACAACCATAAATAGCTTGGAAATAATATGACTTGTTGTGCTTCGTTGTAAGTTTTCCTTGCTTCTTTTTTATCGTTAACTCATTGTTAAACAGTGACAGCAACAAAGGAAAACAATAAAAAACAAACAAACAATTCAAATTAAAGTTTTCTGAAAGCTTGGTCTTTTTCCCAAATACGTTGAAAATTGACTGACATCTTTAATGAGACGTGCCTTTAAGTTTAGCAGCGTAGAATTAATTAATGATAATTCCTGACATTTTTCCTCGCCTGTTTATTGGTTTGCGCCCGGAGCGTATTAGTTGTTTGCGCCTAATCCAGTGAAAAAGACTACAACAGTTGAAAAAAGGCAAAGCCTTAATTAATGGCTGAGATTTTGAATGAATTTGTGGTCTTGCAAAGAAGATATCGGTTGAAAAACATTAGATTTCGGCTTTAGGAAATCGATTAGTCTTTGCAAACAAAATTAATAATTTGATTGTATGAACAGGTAATCATGCAGAAGTCGTTATTGTATATTTCACAATCCTAAAATTCCTAAAATTTGCGCATGGAAGTCTTTGGGTATGATTACAATTGTCAATTGTCAAAAGTCTTTGTCACTTTCGTCTAAGACAGCTCACGGACCCTTTCCATTTTGAAAGAGAATATTCTCATGGAAATATTCAAGAGTGCATATTAAGCTTGAATAGTGCGGAAGGGATAATCTCCTACTAAGTGTGCATTCGTTTGAAGTATTTTGCATTTTCTTTGCCTTTTTTTATTGTTTTCGCAAAGCAACTAGTGCGCAAAACTACGTTAGGAACGATAGTCTCAATGG
>BLFN01000028.1:577927-580427 GCA_014634225.1 Acropora yongei | reverse complement strand
CTCTGCGGCAATCTTCTGAAGTAACTTTGAACGGTTTCTGACAAGTCTCCCTCAACAAAGCACCAAATATCATTAACATGGGCAAGATGAATCGCGCTGAGACAAGGTTGATCAAATAGCTAGACTTCCTTGCCATTATGTCGATCTATACACTACCACGGCAGTTCTGTGTTTAGGCTTCAAAGCAACGTTCGCTTTGTTTGCCGTCCGGAAAACGAGCCTTTGTAAATAGCCAACTAAATTGTTTGCTCTGAAGGCAAAAAAAGACCGAAGCGAAAGGACGTTGCAATTATTTACGTGAGGTTCCCATGGGACGTCCCGCTTCTGGATGGAAATTCCATCGCCCTCAGCTTGATCCCTCGGGACATACTGAGGATATAATTAATGGGCTTCGCCTTGGGATAATTTCAGTACACGTTGTTTACGGAAGTGTTATATTTTTTACAAAATAATGGCAATCTCAGTAACTGAATTTATCACAGTATACATAATGGAGATGAAAGGTTACACAAACATTGATTATGTAAGCAAGGCTTTCTATTTTTTTTTGAGGTTTATGTTGTTGCACCCATTCGGTTTTTTGGTTCACTTCTGACATGGTCTAATTTGGGTGAAACATAATACATCATGACCCATCACACGTACATCATGCACGAATTCGATGCACTTTCAACTCGATTGCGGAACTATCCAGCATTCATTACGAACTTATCATAGAAGGTGTACGGTATGTTATCTTCCTAAGCATGGAGTGTAAGCACTTGACGTCATGGCAGCCACGTTAGTGTATTAAAACAAAGAAATGGCGGCCATGCTTCCGTGTCACGAAACCCTCAGAAAATCGGTTTTCACATGACGTCACTAAAATTGAAACAACAAAACTATTGATCCTCTTGAGATTTAATTTCATTATGTATAAGAGCAGCTTGAAACTACTATTCATACAAATTTTCGCACCAAATGAGTTCTTGGTTTTTGTGATAAACTACGCTTGAATTTCTAAGCTTTTGCGTGGTGCGCCATTCACGTAACGGGCGAGAGAGCTGTTACGTTAGTTAAAATTGTGACTTATTTCGGAAAAATTTGGCTATCTAAACAGTTCTTGTACTAGGAAAAATATTGTTTTAATGTTTTTTAGTTCCTCGAGACATAAATTCACTCTTTTGTAGCGAACCTCAGTGACAGATGTTTATGACGGTTTCCGAATGGCGTGACTCTGAACTTTTTAAAGCAAAAATGATCTTTTGTCGTGACCGAAACGATGACGTGACTGAATAAGCGCAAAGTTCATGATTTTTCAACTCCTTTTCGTAAAAATCAAATTTTCTAGTTCCATGATGGGAAATTCCACACACACGGACACGATGAAAGCCGCTGCATACGCAATGACAAGCACGCCGGCAAAAATGAATGCCTGCGAAGAGAAAAAAAGTAAAAGTAACCTTTAATTGCTATGCTATTTTTAAAAAATAAATTGCATTGAGGGTCCAACAAAGGCTGCTTGAATTCCGCATCCCGCTTTTAAAATTTTCCTTATCCCACATCTCGCCTCGATTTTTAGACTCATCCTGCATCCCGCTAAACGTAGCCATGTTGGACCCTTTGTCAATAAAAAGGGTTTTATTGTTGGCTAAGGGGCCAGTTCCTTAGCTTTGTACACCGCATTGACTCACCATATGGATATCGTTGTAAGTAATCATTGTCTTGAATGATCCACTGAGGGTGTTGATGGCGATGATATGAACGAGGTAAGTGCAATATGTGAGACGGCTCAGTGGAATCCAGAAACGGGCAGACAAAATCTTGTTCACAACACCTATAGGAAAACGAAAGGAATGAACTTGGATAATTGTGCAATCTAACTGTACGGTTAAGCTGGCATTGTGTGGTTACTAATTGCGTTCTCGAAGAACGAGAGAACGCAATTAACTGTAACTTCGTTTCCCAGGAGCGAGAAATCGAGAGCTTTTGTAGAGACTGCAAATTGGCCGCCCCTCTAGCCTTTTTTAAGGGGCTTTGGACCTCGTTTTCGTGTACATCGATTCAAATCCGCTCGGCCTGCAAAGAATACATAACCAAAATTTTCTATTTGCTCTTCCTCACACAACCCAGTTTTCCATGATCACACCACATATCCTGAAGAATGCAATTCCTAATCTTTGATTACTACTAGCCTAGTTGCTAATAACTCGTTACTAGCAACTAGTTACAAGTAAACACTGGATCCCATACGAGAAGCATACACAACCTCGATTCGCCCTTTGCAAAGTAATCCGGAATCCGGGTAATTTTGGCGACTGGAAGCCACGGCTTTGGAATCCGGAATCCGGAATCCGGAATCCGGAAATCTAAAATCCAGCCACTTATGGAATCAGGAATCGGTGTATGTAGAATCTGGAATCCACGGACATGGAAACCGGGATCCACAGCGTGGAATCCGGAATCCAAGACTCTCTTGGATTACCTTACATGGGGCGACTCGTTAGTCTTTTTTCTTTTG
>BLFN01000028.1:565427-567927 GCA_014634225.1 Acropora yongei | reverse complement strand
TTAGGGTTTCGGGTTAGGGTTTAGGGTTAGGGTTCAGGATTTTTTCTTTTTCGGACTCATTTCTTTTTGGGGTTACTGAATTATACCTTGCTTTGATTGGTCAAGATTTTTCTTGGTCAGCATATGGTCATTAAAATGTTGCTAAAATTTAAATGCTGTGGAAAACAATAATGATAATACCAACAAAGAATCATGTACTCACATGAAATCATTTTTTCCGGATTTTGAATGAGAGAAAAAAGGCTCGCCTCACAACGTTGAGATACCATCGGAAAACTAACATTTGAAGATGTTGGAAAAATCGCCAGCTTCCTTACAAAGTAGTTGAAGGTAGTTTTGTTGATTTTGAGCTGAATCTCATTTAAACTGTTTGACGGTTTTGAGCATAAAATTACGATCAAGCAAAATGCTACGATTCGAGGAACAAACGCTGGGTATGCCATCTTGGAGAAGATCAGAGCTGACAGGTGCGGTTCACTTTCGGTGAGAGGACACACTTTTACCTTTTACCTTTACTGATGGCAATAACATGAATTTATGTAAAATTGAGGAAATCTTATATTTGCATCCACAGCTTTGCACATGATTCGCCATACGATCGTGCTAACTCGCTGTCCTTGCAAAGAACTTGAACGGCATTGCTTGTTTAGACAGGCGTCGATCGGCGATAACCCATGTTTTCGTCTAAGCCAAGCGACAAAAATTTGCCCACCATTTATTCAATACTTGACAGATTCACTCAAAAAGGTGTATTGGTGTTACATCGCTATCAGTTGGTGAAGAGAAATACCGAAAAGAAAAGAGAATCAAACACTCCGCTCACGAGAGAAGAGAAATATACTCAGCCACGAAACTGTCAAATACTTTTAATGTTAAAATCAAATGAAGATATGATACATTTCTTTCATACTTTTAATTTTCTCACATTTCTGAGATGGTCAGAACCCTTTCTTTATCTATTATAATCTGCAAGCAAGGCAGACAGAAACCGGAGAATGCTAACACAACAAACACAAAGAAAACGTGTCCTCTCTAAATTTGTTTGAATGTCAGCAAAAATATCGGCTGAGCCATGAGAAATTTAATGTTCTCGGCTACTTAGAAGAAGTAAAACATTTCTGCTTTTCTCTATCAATTTGCAGACACAAAATTCGTGCGCCAAACAAGACCCGTGTACGTGAAAAACAACTAACTGTGCACAAGCTTTGATATAAATTGCGGATAAGCGATAGAGGAGTTTTTTGGGTAAAGAAATTAAATAGCGAGTACCAACGTGTACGAATGAAACCATGACAACGTGTAATTCAGTGAGGATCAAAGTACATTACAGGCTGACAAGCACAGACTCTGCTTGGAGATGTACTGTTCATGCATAAACAGTACATTTTGCAGGTGTTTTTGTTTTTCATAGAAGGACGTTGAAGGTCAGAGACTGGAAGAAGACTGGGCTAAGAAATTGCACGCATCGGCAAAACACCAAAAGCCGTTACTCATCCGGCCATTTGTCTCATTGTATTATTTGCTCAACCAACATTTAAAAAAAACTGACTCCCGTAATTATCAACAGCAAGAGATTATGAAGAGGTAGCTCTTCATAATCTCTTGTCAACAGTCATTTCTCATAATTGATGCTACAGCAGTTGAAATTACTTTGTTCAACTTGTAGGTCACTTTTTGTTCTTAGCAAGCTCGGGTCGAAGTTCATTGGAGGCCGTCTGCGCGTTGTTGCATATACACTATAAGGCTTACACACATAAAACAAAAGCGCTTCACTTCGTCCGCAAAGCGAATTTCAAACACTGCCATCAATAACTTATCTTTTCCCCGCTTTCTTTGCCTCTGACAGTGGAACATTTCTTATTTCTCTCAATTTTTTCCTTTATCCTCGTTTATAACAACAAAAAATTTCACTTCGTTTTATCGGACTAACTGAAAATTAAAATATAAGAGACTAATTTTGCGCTTTTTTTGGTGTTATTAGACAACTTTCCATGATACAATTGCACCGGCATTTCATGCTATTGTTGCTGTCGATGTTGCTTTTTTTGCGAAATGAATTGAGGTGCGTGCAGCAGACCATTCAAAGTAAACGCCGTAGTTCATTAAATATGCAGATTTTTTTTTTCGTTGCTATTCCATGTCCACGTTCACGTTCCTAATGAAAAAAATATAAATCGTAAACTGAACGGGGTTGTTTTTCGTTCAACTTTCACATGCGAAGGCAAATATTTCCCCTTGAAAACAATCTCTCGTCGCCGCCTTTGGGTGTGAGCCTGACCTAAGGCAATTTTAAAACAGTTGAAGCAGATTTCTTAAGTCCTGCCCAAGCCGAGAGGATCTTACCTTCAATCCTTAATACGCTTACACCATAATGTTTGACGCTGAACCAACAACTTTCCTTGCAAGGGCGCACGTCTAATTTTATGACTACTTTCTTTTTCTTTTCACTGGTTCATGCTTTTTCTCCTGTCGATTTAATTTGTACAAATCATGTGACGAT
>BLFN01000028.1:534156-539156 GCA_014634225.1 Acropora yongei | reverse complement strand
AAAGCTAATTTCCTGTATTAAAATGAAATGAATTCCAAGACTCAGAGAAGAAATCTGAAACATTCGAATATTTCGTTCGAAATGTCTAGACCTTTATCAGCGACGTCAATACATCAATCAGGATCGCATAACTACATTTTTACGTAGTCCCAAGAGAGAGAGCTACAAAGTACTGTTAAGTACCTGGACATAATATCAACCCATGCGATGTAAAAGTCCAAGCTGAAGATCGCGCCGCCAAAAGGTCACCAGGTGTCAAGGAAGAACTTTCTATTAAACGAAGAAAGCCACCCTAAATAGAGACTGGTCATTTATAACTATCTCTGAGTCTAGAAAATCATTGAATTTTAAATCCTTTTCCAGAACATGAAAATAGATTTTCAGTAATATTCCTGCGTTGTCTTGTTTTCAAGTAGTAAAGATGAACTCTCCCAATGTTGTGCTTCCAGGATTGGATAAATATAAGAGACGCGCAATAATTCAAGAATTTCTTTTTCTCATCATTTGGAACAATGCTGAGTTTCTCAGTAAACAGCCCTTGAATAAAGGTTACAATATTAAATAGGCAAACTTGGGCATATTTGGAATTGTATATCGGTAGTTAAATATTTCAAAATTTAGGTAGTGAGTTATGTGTTATCGAGATAAGAAAGTGTTTCTTCCCATCAACTGAGAAGAACATAAAATAGGTTAAGTATATATAATTTGAATTCTCCATACAGGAGGTAAATAAACCCTTTGAAAAGTTTCTCGTTGCTTTTCCAGGCATTTTAAAATATGTCCTTTCTTTGATACTTGGATTTTTTCTATTTTGCTTTGTGATAAAACCCTCCCAGTTTAAATGCTAAATAGAACAATTTGAGCCTTTAGTAATGGGGGATGCACTCGTGAAATTGTCGGAGCCACAGTTACAAGTATGATACTACGTTGGTTTTGATGGTTCAATTCAATTCTTCTACTTTTCTCCGTTACAATTGCTTTCGTCGTTGTTATTACCCGTGGTATGCTCTTCAGACCTGCTTTGTCGTCTGCTTTCTTCAGGCAAATCAAGGAATTTCAAAAGTCTCCTTCCCCAAAATGGTCTTTCCTGAGGATAGTGGTAATCAATGAAACACCTGCCCCTCAATTCTGCGGGAAGGCGCTCCCAATCAGCTCCATCGATTCGTATGATCGCAAGGCTGTTGTCTCGTTTTTGCACAAGACGATTCACGGCCACATCTAGTTCGTACATGCAGCAGCTGCTGTTTATAAAATTTTTGGAAAAGAGTGCTATGACTTTGTAGCTCGTATAAACACTGTCCGTCATGTTGTCTCGGATTGGCTTTCCAGGGATAAAATCCTTGTAGTGAATACAACACGTTAAATGATGCTTTTCTTGTAGCAAGGGAAGAAGCTGCTTTCTCATCCAACGACTATCTTCATGGCTGTATATTATAAACGCATGGTATTGAAAATCTGTCAAAATAATAATAATAATAATGATAAGTAGCATTCGGAATGAATGTGTGTGTAAGCTACCTTGCCTGACCGAGACCGCATCGTAACGGAGACACTGTTAATCTCATTGCAACCCGTTGGCCAGGTGGTCGGCTGAGTAACCACTCAATAAATTACCATTCTAGTTCTTGTTTCCCAAGTTTTCGCATACATAAGCAAATCTTTGAAACGCCAGCAGTTTCTAACGTCAACCCCCTCTTTTTCTTCCCTTCACATTTCTCAGCCAATAGGCGACATCTTTCAGCGTTCATACAACAGACATTTGGTTCAGATTGAAATACAAGACCCTAAGAAGAGGAGGGTGTTGCCACCCATATACCACTATGGTCACACTCTTTTCTTTCATTTTCCTTAAATTTATTCTAATGTATCTTGCAATTGGCACTCAGTTTGGATTTTCCTATAGTAGCAATAACTTTAATTGATAACATGAACAGAACTCCAAACGAGAGCATCTTTTAATAACGTCACTCAATTTAACTCGACATCGGCCTAAGACTAGCATAGTTAATGTGTTATTAAGTTGTTCAGTTTTTACAGGGTTAGAGTTAGGTAACTCCGGTGATTTACATTATATATTGGAAAGATATTTCATCATTTGAGTTGACGAGATTAAGATTTAAATTTCTATTTTAAACCAGTAATTTGTGACATCAGTTTGGTCTAAAAAAAATGCAAATTTTCCTCTGAGAAGCGAAAGTTTTTTTCTAGAAATTATACACCATCTATTAATTAAAGTATCTCATTTTAAGGCAAAGAAAATAAACTTTCTATACGAAACTTCACAAAATTCACAGATATTTTTTTAAAGAAATTATTGCTATGATTTATTTAAAAATTGGCTCATGGTTCGGGTGCATCCGTCGAATTACGCACACCAGAGGTTGTTAAGCACGAGAGAACGAGGCGACTGCTTAGCAACTTCCCAAGTGCAGGCATAACTCGACGGACGCAACATACCCATGAAACAATTGTTTTATGACACCAAGATAAATTTTGTCACATTTTATTTTTTTCCAAACTGATTGAAAGCTTATAGCCATTTATTTTAATGGCTCCTTTGTGTCATCAGATTATTGCGTTACGCTCAGAAGGGGCGGCCAATTAGAAATCACTGGAGGTGGGGGGGGGAGATTTCCCCATCCAAAAAACTTCCTGCAAGTAGACTGACGCAAAGTATGGTATAAAAAACGATTGGAAAAAACGTTTTTATCTTTGACCGGGTAAACAACTCCGAAGATACGTACTATATTGTCCTCCAACTCCTCACGCTTTTCGCCTTTGTGTTTAACTGTAAAGAATGGTGTCGACCAATAAGACGAAGCCGAGTTTCCTTGACAAGTGAGATAACGTAGCTCAAGGCACGAGGTGCGATACCTCAAGTAGATCATTTCTTTCTCGATAATCGTAATACTCGAACTTCGCGAAAGCAGTAATATAATTAAACTGTGGGAAGCTTTGCCAACCTTTAACATTAAAAGAAGTTCTGTCGAAAAAAAAACCTACAGAGCTTCTACGGCGAAAAAAAAAATACATGCAGACAAATTGGACTAAAAAAAATTTTACTTTCTCGGCCACCCGTGATTTCGAATGGTCCACCCCTGAGATTATGTAGCACGCTGAAGACGTTGCCAAATTGCGTGACTTTGCAGGCTATGTTACAAAATGCGAAACTTAGTAGCTACTTGCTATGTAAAACGGGCGTTTAGATTCCTACCGTACGGTAAAGGAGGATATTCCTTTTTGCGATGTGAGAAATACCACATTAAACAACCAACCAAAATGACTCCAAATACGATTCCAATCGATATGGGCACGAAAGCAACTTTGTAATGACCTAGAAGAAAAGAAAATGGGAAAATTGATTAAATCAATATTAATTCAGACTAAAAGCTTAGTAAAATACCTCAGGCGTCCAATTTGCGAATAGCTACTTCCAACGCTGAAAAATATGCCTAATTGGGATAATAATTAGACAGACGAAAAACAGGAAAATTCAAGGTCTAGACACTCACCTTGTTTGGACCTGTGCGAAGCTGGAAAAAAGAGAAAACAAAAACGTTGTAGCTGTCTTAATAGTTTTTGTTTTTGTTGTTTATGTGTGGGCTTTTTTTTCTTTTGACGCTCAGTGGAAAAGGCAAAGAAAACGAAGTTCCAGCTGTTCCATCATAACAATATTGAAGAAATTCTTATTCACCGCTTGCATAAATGAACTGGCAATATGACCAGTGGAGGAAATTTTTAATTTGAATTTATGCCACAGGGATGCTGGACTCCGTGCCAAGGACAATAGGCTTCATCACCATGAGGCGAGATTGGTTTGCAATTTTCCGGTTTGGTTTTTTATCCTAAGAAATCACTCACCCGTCCTGGAGGAAGACGTTCCTGAAGCAAGAAAAATTAATCCGTACTTAAGGTTACTTAAGTTACATTACCAGAAGCCGCGATGTGCAATATAATCATAGCGACATTTAGGATGAATTCTCGGGGTGGGGGGAGGGGGAAGTTAACTTGGTTGCGAGGCCATAAGAGGCCCTCTGGTCAATACACAATCTGATTAGCAAGTGGTTGTCTGTAGTGGTTATGGCCTTCCATGATTTTACCCAAAAAGTAATAGAAAATGGAACTCCTGGGGCCTGTTTTCCGAGAGTCCCGAAAACTTTTCGGGCCCGAAAAGAAATTCGGAAAACCACGACACACTTACTCTGTATAGCTGGTCCTTTCATATGTTGTAAAGGGATTGAAAATTTAAATAACTGCAACGTTTCGTACCCTCGAGGCGCCTTCGCTTTTAAGATGCAAAGAGAATTATGTCACTCGAAATGCGCCGGAAACGTCTCGGGACATTCGAAAAATAGGCCCCTGGTCTAGTCAGCACAGCTTGCGTCTTGGGTTTGTGACGGGACGCGTCGCCCACATTTACGTTCCGAAAATTACGTAAAGAGATGCACGCTCAATTTTAATAAACGCCACGAAGTGTTCTGTTAAGCCAAAGAGTAAACCACGTTTTGTAACACCATGGTTAAGGTTGTGTTCAAGAAACTTTTCAGGATGAGGTGACACTACCTGATGCTTTTCAAGTCGGCATGCATCTACTTTATCGCAATCCTGGACAAACGTCCTATAAATGTCCTATAACTCTTGGATGGACGTTGTTTATATATACTGCCCTAGTAAATTTAGACACCACCGACGACCAACTACATTAGTGACCTATTTTACTTTTCTCCGTTGCTCCGTTGCAAAAACTGTACGTTTCCCTAAAAAGGGGCTTTAGATGATTTAATTTCTTAATCTGTGCATTTTGCGTGTCACAGCAGTCTCTGAAATTGCGTAACGAGTGACTGAAGCCTCCCAGTAACCCGACACCCTCCCCAGTAAGAACACCTTGCATTTGTAATTTATCATGAATAATATCTTACCTGGAACGACCTTGGTGGGTCCATAAGGATACATTTTGATGTCTTCTGTTTCATTTGCGGACACAGAGAGGCCAAAGACCT
>BLFN01000028.1:521656-524156 GCA_014634225.1 Acropora yongei | reverse complement strand
TCATGTCGTGATGTCAAACCGGACAAAATTTTAGTAAGTTATTGCTATTTCTGGTCTAATCATAACCATTACAATTTTTTTCAAATTTATCGGTGTATTAACTGCTTTATTTTTCACTAATTATTGTGCAGAGTTGAAATCCGACAGTGAAATTGGACAGCTGGCTGAAATAGGATACTTGAAATCGGACAGCTACATCAGCCAATCATATTAAGCGCACTCAGCTTAATCCACCAATCACATAAATTATCACAATAACCATAGCTACAACCACTTACCCTACCAAGCTGGGGATTTTCCAAAACGGATGAATTTGTAACCTTAGACAGTGACTCTGCCAGTATTTGGTTTTGAAAGCTCTTTTCCAAATTAGGGAATGCATTTTTTTGAATGAATTGCAATGGTTATGATTAATTGGTGACCGGACTTTGTGTCCTCCACTTCGGCCTGTAATCATACTAGTGACAAATCGGACTCCCGCTACGCGGTCGTCCGATTATGTTAAACACTCGTATGATTATAGACCGAATTGGACTTCATTCAATCCTATAACCATTATAAATAAGACAACAAATCAAAAGAAGTTATGACTCACTCACCCATTTTAGGTGTACGCGGGCCTGAAATAGGGAAATCGCGAAGTTTTAGTTGTCTTGTTGAAATACTCGAAAAAGGAAGGGAAAGCAATAGAAAAAAGGCCCTTCTGTTTATCGGTCTTCAGTTTAGACCAAGAAAGACTCTAACCTGACCGGTGACTTATTTCAAGCAGAAGTCATGTAATAAAAACTTATTGACTGGTCCCGAGGGGAACAGTGAATTTTGCTTCCCGAGAGTCTCAGTGACGAAGTCGAGGGAAACATTGAGATTCGAGGGAAACAAAATTCACTGTTTCCCAAGGGACCAGTCATTAAGTGATTTGTTATAAAGTAAAACAAAACAAAAGCAAATTTTGAAAAACGGGGTGAGATTCTTGCGACAACATCAGGCTACCTTCAACTGCACGCTCTGATCACGTGCAACAGCGGTCAACATTTCGCGGGTAAGAGTGAACTGTTTCCCGTTTGACGTCATAGTTTTCGCAATGTTGCCCGCTCATGGCGTTTGGCGAGAAACAGTTTCATTATCAGATGTCATGTGACTATGAACTAGCCAATGAAGGGGCGCGCTGTAGCGGGAAAAACGCCAGTTATATAACAACGTAACTTCTAGCAGGGGTAGTTTCACCATTGTTATGCGTATCAGCAGAGATTGGTTGAAAACTGAACTCCGATAAAATTAAACATGTTGCTGCTTTTGTGTGTGCGTGAGTGTGTGTCCAGATTACTAGGGAGCTTAAGCAATCACGACTACGACGGCAACAAGAACATCCCAAATTTGCATATTTGACAAAGAAAAACAACAGTTTTGCACGCTTTGCACGTGCATTTTTCGTTTTTCTACATCTCGCAGACGTTCTAGTTCTTTCCACGACGTGAAATGGCATGTTTTGCAGTTGCGTGGACGACGTGAGAATATAATGACAAATGTTCAATTTTGTATACTCTTACCGCTGAAGCGCTTGTTCCAATTTAATTCCAGGATAACTAGAACACATTTTGCAAGTCTAATGACTTTGCAGAAACCCGAAGTTACATTTTCAGTTTCAGTTTTCATTTTTCGTCGACGTCGTCTTTGCTTATAAGCTCTCGATTATGTTAGAGATGACGAATTTCTTACTTGGAGCAGGCCAACGATACATTTGCATTTCTATTGCTTCAGTATCCTTTTCGAACATGGAGAGGCCGAAGACCTGCAAATTTAAATACACACATAGAAAGAACAAAGTGGCATTCTCAAGATACCAGCTACTTTCATCAATGGTGATTTCCTAAGTTTGATAAGATGACCACAGTTACGACCGGGGCAGTAACATTAGCGAATCATTTATTTTTTCTAAAATTTAATTTCCTTTATTGCAATTTGTTCTTTAGGGAAAAAAGGGGTAATAAAGTTGTTGTTGTTGTTATTCTAAAGGAAAATATCAATATTTCTATCTTTCCATGTTCTTAACACTTTCTTCCTTTTCTGATGAATATATTTCCGTTATCTTCATGACAAGCAGAAAAGACAGCTTCATCCCCTTCAAGTTGGTTCATAGGAAAAAAAATTTCCACAAAGAGACTATTTATTGCTCATACTTGAACTTGTTACAAGCCTTTATCGCTAATTTGAACAAGCTTGAAGGTATAGCCCTCAATAATACATTTTTTGTTCTTACCAACACATAATTGCACAGAAATTTACCCTTAAGCTTTCCCAACCATTTTGCGATCTTCCAAAATTCATCATGTATGTTTTGATTGAATATTTGCAATTATTGCGAGCATTTGATGAGTTCAAGAAAAGTGACTTCAATTGGTATTAGGGAGTTGGCGCCTTGGGAAGTCGCTGTGTCATTTGCCAAGCCATAGTTATGCCTCAAAACTAATTGACTGAGCTAACCTTTGTCTATGCAATGAAC
>BLFN01000028.1:404267-409267 GCA_014634225.1 Acropora yongei | reverse complement strand
GAAAATTTTCGGTTGAAGATTTAGATTTTGTCAGGCTACTATTTCCTTTGCAGTTTGGCACTCACCATAGAACAGCCAAGTTGCTCTCCCACACTTTCTACGAGCATATAATGTCACTCAAACATTTGGCATATGACAAAAATACACAACACAGTCAAAACGAGTTGTTCAATGCGCTTCGCAATGTTAGAGATGGCATGTTCCAGGCTCTCACTTGGCCGGGAAGTGAGAAATTTCAGCGGGCGCAAAAAAAAGGCTAGGTTCATACTTGAGTAGTGGCTCACTCTATACTACTCTAATTTTTTTCAATCCCGCAATGTTGGAGACAACGTAGCGACAAGTAGAACCAACCTCAACTATTCGAAAAAATGTTTTCAACTCATACCCCCCTTGCAAAAAAAAAAACAAGTTGTATGTTGGTTGAGAGAATATGACCTTAAAAGCTACATCTCATTCATTTCTTCGTAGGTTAACCAATGTAACATTGGCACAGCACAGAAAAAAGTTACCAAGTAGAGCACTTGCTTCCAGGCAAGCAGCCGCACTGTGCTTAAAATGTGTGGACCAACTTTTAAAAACTGTGAATAGTTAGTTTTATCAGTAGAAGAATGTGCAGTTTTGAATCGTTCTTTAGATGTGAGATTTTAGTCTTTCAGAGAAGCAAAGTGAACTCTTTTTATTTTAAGAAACAGAATCCAACCGATATGGACTCTTCTTTCGGTTGTACTGGCTTCATTCTAAGAAACTTTGACATCAAACGAGTTGATAAAAGTCAATTTCCACCGTATGAAGCCATTACAAAGAAGACGCTTCGAGTGTTGGTCCTTCGTCGTATGCAATGACGCAAGGCTGACGCTCCAAATGTCTGCTTTATGACCTCTTACGTTTGCTAATTTGACTTTTATCAACTCGTTTGAATTTTAGGGCTTTATTCGTTCTAAGGGTTGGCTTTAAAATGGGTCTAAAAGTCGGGGTTTTTACTTATTTTTGTACCACAGCACATGTCAATGTTACAGATATCTGATAACGAATTTGATGGGCGATTTAGTGTCGTAGGCGAAATACCCGACACTTTTACAAAGAGAAGTGACTTCTCGAAGTTCAGAAAAGCTGTGATAGTATTTAAGAAATCTTTTAGGTTAAGTATGTGATTGCTATTCGACTGTGTAGCCTCAAACCATTTCAGTAGCTGCAGATGATTGCGTAGTTAGAGACGCAATTTATTGGGAAAGAAATTTGCCACTTAAATGGTCTCGCAAATTGTCCCCAAATAAAAGGACCTAAACGTCTACGGGGTAAGAACCGCACTCGAAGCACTCAGAGAAGTAAATATGGCTGGTGCACACCTCTTTGCCAAAGGGGGAGACTTCTGAGAAGCGCAGGTAAACACCTGTCACTCATAAATTCAGATGGTTTATTTGTTTACTTCTGATTGGTTGGGAAAAGTGGCGGTACTTTTGTTTGAGCCAATCACGCGTCCGAATTAAAATACGCTAGAGCACCTATCATTTCGTGAGCTCTGACTCGAGAAATTCATTGTTTGGAGGAAGAAAATTATTCATTTAGTTACTAGATCTCGAATAATATAGGAGAGTTTAGAAATAGCTATTATCGAGTAAAGGGATAGTCGAGCTTCTGGGAGAAAAGAAAGAAAAATCAGCTGGACATTAAAAAACAAACAAACAAACAAATAAAAACGTATGTGACTGGGACAAGAGCCAGAAGGCGCGTGCTATTGAAAATATGCTAATCCAGTTCCTGAAGTAAGAAGTACACTTCTTGATTGGTATGTGCCCGTGGGGTTTTATCTTAAGAGCACAGAAAGATAAATTTTGGATATTTGAAAGGCGGTTTTAGAGCGCAGAAGACTGGTCTTTGCTCTAAAATCGCAGAGACACGACTTCTGTGGAGGCTGGCACAGTAAAGCCCTTTCCTGTCTGAAGGTTGAACGAAACAGGATGCTTTGGGCACCTGTAAGACGACAGTATTGGTTCATTTGTAATAACTTATTTCAATAATTTACGTGAATGATGTAAACATTATTCGCGCCAATAATGTTTGAGTGGCCTTAATGGTTACTAACCAGAGTGAAGCCATCCATTAAAAACAGAATTGAGTTCTTAGGCAAATTTAAATGACTCGTTTGTTTCAAAGCGAAAACACGATGAAAGAATGACAGCTGGCCGGAGGGTTCAATTTTCTCTAGTTCGACTTAAAAGCAAACTCTTAGTATCGCACTGAAAACGAAACGTTAAGAGCCTGAGGTGTCATGAAATACTGGCGACGTCTGCCAATAGAGGCTGGATAGTTCACATCACCTTCCATTGAAAATCTCACGAACGTTTCAATCCACTTGAAGCAACGGCAACAGTCGATGGTTGGTTTTCATAGGAACAAGACATTATGTATGCCTCATTAGTACATTCTCAGCCTTCAAGCGATGTCTCAGGTAAGGTGATTTTAAGTTTGTGTTGGTGATAGTGTTAGCCCTGCTTCACGTGAAATTTGGAATCAGCCGTGAATGCTATTCGGTCAGATAGAATGTTTTCCGCATGTATTGAAAGTTATTTTAAAAAACCACGACGACATAACGCTGGGAAAATGTAGTGTAGTTTTTTTCCCCCGATCTAAAGAAATCTGGCGTTTGACTAATCCATAGTGCAATTTTTTATTATTATTTTTTTTTTTTGCGTAAAAAAACTTGTCTTCTCAAAATATTATCGAGATAAGCTGAAAAGAAAGACAACAATAGTAGATACGGTTCAATCACAAAAGGGAATTGTTATGGTAGGATTTTAATCCTATCACAGTTTTTGCGACTTTTTATGTATAAGTTAAGTCCATCTAGCGACATATTTTGAGGATTAAAGACAATTTATTTCAAAACTTTACAATTAAGCTTAATTACAAATGAGTAGCACCACAAATTAAGAAGAAATGCCACCGCTGTTTTTGTCGAATGCAATCTCCTTGGGTAGCCAGATCTGCTTTCATAGGTATGACAATGAAGAAAGCGCTTGAGGACGTGCATTCACCCATTAAGACTGAAAAAACTCTTTCAACTCAGGAAAAATACCTTGCTCTTTGTAGCAGTACAAGACGCTCGTTAATAATTCAATATCATTCGTAAAATGAAAAGCTGCTAACTTTGATCGTTTGGATTGTTCTCAAGGACAGGGTTTTTATTTCGGCCCCACAATATTATACAATCTTAAAGTTTAATTTGTAAAAATTGCCTATGGCTAGGTCAGTAATAATGACACATCTGCTTGTGCCAGAGCTCTCCGTGTCACTGCGATTATAATTCGAATAACTTTAAGTCAATGGCAATAGAGGTGGACCAAAAAGGAAGACGATTTTCGCAAAGCCGATTCCCATAAACTCCTAATTTTTTTCACGACTTTTGTACAAAATCTCTCGATTTAATTGCGGACAATTTGTAAAAACAGGTTCAATTTCACGAAATAAGCTTATCAAGCTTGCCGATTTGTATCAACCGAGAGGTTGGCGACAAAACCTTTTTGTTTGGGGCACGATAAATTATGTATAAGTACATGACTGAGTTGCGATATTAAACCCTTAGTAAAGGACTGTATAATAATTACCTGGAGCGGGGGGGGGGATTGAAAGATCAGAGGGAGAGCATAGGAGAAAATGAAAACAAGAGAGAGGGGAGGTTGGATATAAAGTTCGATACATACAGGGGGGGGCATTATTTTTTCATTCCTTTTTGCAAACTGGAAAAGTAGTGGAAGAGTTATTAGAGTTCAAATATAAATTATAGCGTTTGGAATAGAACTTAATGCAAAAGTTATAAAGCGCTTTACAGTAAAAAAAAGAACATGTTGAATAAAACTTACAATACTAAGAAATAAAACATTGTCGAAAAAGATAAGTTTTCAAAGGTGACTTAAAGGTATTGGCACTAGAACTACTCTTATATAACTAGGAGGACTGTTCCTTAACTTTGGGGCACAGTTACAGAACAAGACATGTTTCCGTACGTTTTCGGATTTGATGACGGAAAGTAAGCTGAATATTAGACGAAGACCTGAATCGCCTATTTAGTGTGTACATGTGCAGAAGATTACTAATATAACAAGGGGCTAAATTATTCAGAGTCTTAAAAGTTCTTATAGTAATTTAAAAGTAATACGATGTTCCAGAGCCACCAAATGCAGTTCATGGAGTAATCGTGTAATATGGTCATACTTTCCACCACCTAAAATTAGGCGGGTTGCAATATTCCGCAAAAGTTGTAATTTATTTCCGTAGATGGCAGCGCGGAAGACCAAACAGTAATGAATTACAGTTGTCGAGTCTTGAGGTAACAAAGGCGTCAACTAAAATCTTCGTACTGGTGCTCAGTACGTAAAAATACGATAACAGTGCGAATGTTTAAGTAACAGGACTTGCAAATATAAGTGATTTGGCACTCAAAGTTAAGAACGCAATCGAATGTGACACCAATGTCTCTGGCGTACTTCGATAAAATCGATATTACTCGATAATAATCGATTAATAAGTTTAAATCGATAATCACAAAATATTGAGGGATATGTATCGATTTCGCTCATGCTTGATGGTGTCATTCACAGACGACCGAAGGACACCAAGAGAAATCTGGATAAATCAAGAGAAATCAATCATTCAAAGCGCGATTGAGAGTAGTGTTGACAATTTGAGAAAGAGAGTGTTTCAGGGCATGAACATTACAACCTATTAAAGGTCGCACGGAATTGAATCGTGTGGCATGGCGTTCTGCCAGATTCTCATTGTTGATTGACAGTGAAATTTGGTTGCTTTCAGACTGTGATTAAGTCGTCATTCCGCGTGTCTGTTTGGTCGAAAGAGGTAAAAAAAAAATTAGAAATTAAAGGGTTCTGTTGAATAGCCCACCGAGTGTACGTACCGCTGTGTAATGTACGTAGTGTTGTTTACGTTTCGATACTCTTCGATTGAAATCGATAGAATCGATGAAAATCGATAGTAACAGGAAT
>BLFN01000028.1:369267-374267 GCA_014634225.1 Acropora yongei | reverse complement strand
TCACCAAAACGATTAACTCCAGAAAACATTGGTTTAACCCACTTTTTTTTATTTATATGCAGGTAAGTTTCAGGGAAGCCCTGTCATTGAAATGGTTTACTGCAGGGTAGGCGAATATTCTCTAACGTCGTTCTGTGTTATTTTCGTTACAGCGGCTTACAAGCATGCGGATGGTAAGAAGATTGATGGAAGGAGAATTGTGGTGGATGTTGAAAGAGGACGAACGGTCAAAACTTGGAAACCACGCAGACTTGGTTAGTTTACCATTACGTTGGTATAACGTGTTTTCACTTACGTGTTTTGAAGCAAAACGAAGACGCATTTGCGTAAGAATAGAGTCCAATTCCCGGAGAATTAGTTGGGAACACCACCATAGCTGCCTTTCGTTTGTTTAGGGACACCAACATGAGCGCCGTGAGGTCACGTGAAAACACTCTACGATGGGAAAAAGTCGAACATCCAGGCGCATGCGCGCAAGTTTTAATGAACTAGGACTGTAAAAGCTTTTTTTTTTCTACTGTATTTCTTCGAGATCATGAGATACCACGACCTTTCGCTTGCGTTTATTCTTATAAGAGAAGTAGCTACTATGTCATCGAGTGTGAAAGTCCGTGAGTGGTCCAATCTTCGGATTGTGTTCGGAACATTTATCGGTTGCTTTATTTTTGTACGTGAGAGTTGCTGGAGGTGTCAAATTCTTCTCTTATTGATAAAGATTTGGCCCTTCAGTTTAGAAAGAAATATCATACATAATGTATGATTAAAACTGTGTGCTAAGAAAGAAGGGAAGTTTTGGGGCAGTTAACTTAAGTCAGAATTGACCGTCCAAATCGGCAAGTCCGAAAGAGGAACTGGTGAGTTCTGTCGAACTGGGAGCAGTTTCTGGCAAAACTGGCCCAGCTCTGGAAGGAAGACGACCAGTTTTGTCAAGCGAAACTCTCAAGGTTCGGCATAACTGTCAAGTTGTGCCCCGCCCAATGTGGCCGTCCGTTTCTGAGAAACGACAAGCGTCCCGTGATAAGTCTGTCTTTGTTTAGGTGGAGGACTGGGAGGCACTCGCATTGGGGGAACTGAGGAGAATATCAAGCATTCAGGACGCGTAGAGAACAACAGCGAGAGATATGAGTAAGAAAAGCAAGAATGTAGTTTGAGGTCTCCAGTGGAGGGTTTGAAAGTGGTGTCTAATTTGGCTTTCCTTTTTCTTCCAGGGATCGTGAGCGCGTTGATAGAGACCGCGACAGAGATCGTGAGAGAAGAGAGCGTGAGCGAGACCGTGGTGATCGCTTCAGAGAACGTGATAGAGATCGCGATCGTGAGCGTGACCGCGATCGCGAAAAGGAACGCAGGAAACACAGGAGTAGGTCGCGCGAGAAAGATCGTGACCGCGATCGAGACAGGTGAGAGTTGCCATGAAATTTCGGAAAATGGAAAATTTTAATTGACATATCTTAAGGGTTTTGTACAAACCAGTATCGACTGAGTTGTACAAAATCGTCGAATAGAATGATAAGAACACAAAATAAGATCCTTGTTTGGCCGCGAAGGATTTGACACGCTCCCCAAAATCTGGGGAACGCGTCAAATCTCTACTAAGGAAAAGGTTTCCAGTCTCGCGCTGCATTGTAAAATAAATCTCATCCCTAAAAATGCGTCTTTTTTGTCTTAAAAAAGAGGAGGGTAAAAAACCGCGTAAATGCTGGTGAAGCAAAAGGCAGCATTGGGCTCGACGTATTGTTGAATTGGGATAAAATGTTTGCTTTGATCCCTGTTATTGTAGCGATTGTGTGACATTTTCCTATCTTCTTCAGGGAAAGAGAGAGACGGCGTGACAGAGATCGTGACCGGGACAGAGATCGCGATCGTGAGCGTGATAGAGAGAGGGACCGTGATAGAGACCGTGATCATGATCGTGAGCGAGAAGGCGTTAGGATCAAAGAGGAACCGAACGGGGACTATCCGCCTTACGAGAACGAGAACGCAATGGATGGCCACAATATGGACATGGTAGACTAGAGCGATGAAACTGAAAATATTAATCCACTCCATGTTGTTAGAATGGACCATTTCTAGGAAAACTTCGCAGACTAAGCTGAATTTTCAGGGGCTGTTTAAGCAAGAAGTGAAAAAACATTCGTCGTAGTGATGCCAGAAAAGTTTCCACCTGGAACCCGGAGTCCTTGGAGACTTTTTTATAACCTTTTTTATGATTTTCCCATCTGAACTTTTCAAATTCACCGTTAATTGATCCCCTTAATGGGCACTGCTAGTACTGAATTTTTAAGTTTGGTTTTTTGTTTACGTTTTCTTGTATTGATATGAAGGAATTATGCAGGAAGTTAGGGTTCACATTATTAATTGGAGCCGACTCTTGGGCCCCACAACACCTCAGAGGCTTTTTGCAAACATGATATAGAGCAAAGCCTTCTATCAGGTGGTCATGTCTATGCGCCGTTTTCCTGAGCCTCTAAGGTGACTTGGGACACGTGGAAATATACACCTTGATTCTGTTCTAAGAAAACACGATTTCCATAAGTTTTGACGTAGCTCCAAGCGAAAAAGGTCATGAAGTGTGAAGTTATCTTCTTGAATAACAAGTTCTACTCTAGCATGATTTCATTGTTTCTTCAATTCCAATGTGAAAAAGAAAGCGAATCGAGTAGAGCTTAAGTTTCTGTATCATATTCTCTGAAAACGTTTGTTTTAAGTTTTAATGTTTTACTTAAAAGAAATGTAATCATTTTTGAACTTATGGAAATGTACAGTATAGAGAACTGAAAAGTTGTGTGGTTGTATATTGCCCTGATCAAAAGGCCTTGGAAGTTAGTTCGGGCTTACACTGGCAAGAAGATGGGGGACCATTAAGCTCCCCGACCTTGCTGGGTGAAATTGGCTGAACAGTGTTTTCGTTCGAGGGGAATGGAACTACCAAGATGCGCACTGGCAAAATGGCCTTTCGTTAACTATGGGTTGAGTTTAATGGAGTAAACCGAGCCACTCGGATTTTCTCTCCTCTTCGCTCAAAAACCACGACGGAGTGAAGAGACTAAAAGAGAGATTCCGCCACAATTCTCGTTATTTATGTCCGAAGTCATATGGTAATTCCATAGCAAAAGCATGAATACCTCTTTCGAAAGGTATCGAGATGTTTTTATGCCATTTTGCTCTTTCCCCGCACCAATAGAAAGCGCAAGCAATTTTTTTGATTCACTGACGGAAACCGTGGTTTCTCCCCTAGTTAAACTATTCGTCTTTCCTTGTGAAAAGACAATAGGGAGCTTTAGCACGCGACGTTTTTGAGCGACGGAAATGAGCTGTTTTCCTATTTAACTTGTCTTCACATTATCACATTTATGTTCCTAAATATCTTTTCTCTAGAACACACGATTACTTTGAAAATCCGAGTGAGACCACTGTCGTAACATGCGAAATGTTTATTTCCGGTCTGCGGCTCAAAAACGTCAATTGATGTCAGTGGGAAGACCTGTTCCGTAGGAAGTCAGCTCACTTCCGGCTGCCGTCCGTCGGTTAAAAGCGTCCCCAATGGAGGGCTGAAGCAAGCGTCGTTTTAATTTTGAGCCACGGTTGGAAACCGGAAGCGAACATTTCGCATGCCAGGACAGGGGTGTCTCCCAGATTTTAAAACCAATGGTCTCTGCTAGTGGAAAGGTAATTATCAATATGATTGTTGTGGTGTGAAAACAAGTTGCAGTAGTCTCTCTGGCAGCCGTTTTTAGTCTCATCACGCAACGCTCCTCCGAGGAGCGTTGCGTGACGAGACTAAAGTTGGAAAACCGCCCTCTTCCATTTGCCATCCGTGGCTCAAAAGCGTGCTAAAGCTCCTTAACAACTTCTCTTTTTGGAGGGCAGTGTGACGAGGCTCATTACGTGTAATACCGCCATGACACTGCGGCCCAACTCTGAACAAGAGTCCAGTTGAGAGAATTTGCTATTTTCATGAAATGTGCGTCAGAATTTCCCCACCCTAACGCCACTGTTCTAAGGGCATAAACTTAAGATTAAAATTAAGTAGTTGTGTTTATGACTTTTATTTTATTTTCAAGCAGAATTTATTTTAAATTATGCCAACATAACAACGCGCAAAATTATTTTTACAAAATGGTCAGTGTGAACTTTTATGGGACTTCCGCTTCCGGTTGAGTAAAGCCAGGCTACCAATGTGTCAGTACCAAGGCCGGGTTACCAATGCCACACATCGGTGAGTTTGTTATAACGTGGTGTTTTCCAAATGTATGGTGTATTTTTGGGAGTAATTTTTTATTGTTTATGGTGATATTTGCAATACTCGCACAGGATGACAAGTAATAATTATTTTGACCAACTTACGAGAATTGAAGGAAGAAAATCACTGACAGAACTTAGCGACCGGAAGCAAAAGAACAACATGGAGACAGCCTCACGTAAAGGTTAGAAGAAATTTTAAATGTAATAGCGGGTCCGGGAATGCTACAGCTACGCAATTGGTTTCGAATGCTCAGAAATCCCTCATTTTTACGATTTCCTCTGTAAACAAAGAAATGAAAGAAATTTTGAAATTTAGTATTTTCACAATAGCAAAGATATCGATGACGTTACCTATTGACATAGTGCTTACCTGTCAATTCTCCCAGGAGTCTCTAAAGCCCGGTTTACACGACAACTTTTTAGCCACGGTACCTGTTTGAATTTAGCCCCTGTGCCTAAAATTTTCGGCCTGGCACCCTCCATTTTTGTCGTGTAAATGGAAAAATTTGTGGCACAAGTGCCCCAAAACATACAGGGGCCGAGACTACCTATCCACATGGTATTGGCACCTGTAAGTTTTGGGACACTCGTGCCACGAATTTTTCCATTTACACGACAAAAATGGAGGGTGCCGGGCCATAAATTTTAGGCACCGGGGCCAAATTCATACGGGTACCGTGCCAAAAAAGTTGTCATGTAAACCTCTAGGTTAGAGCACCAAATCTTCCGTGAAATGCCTACCATGGCTTTTTTCACAT
>BLFN01000028.1:249694-252194 GCA_014634225.1 Acropora yongei | reverse complement strand
CACAGCAAATTTGCAATTATTTTGCCAACTCAAGATTTTCAGGGAGAGCAAGTGAAAGTCTTTGACTTGTCAGCACAACAATGAAATGAAAATGACTGGAATACTGGCATGATACATTGGATTTAATGCCTGCCTTTTTAACTTAAAGATCAAAAATAAAAGTTGTGACTCTACTATTTCCTATTTCTCAAGGTTAACATTAGTTTAGGACCTCTTCTAACTCAAGATCCACCTGGCAGCATTGATGGATGGTTTCCAATTTATGACACAATGCATGGTATGTATAGCATAGATGAACTGACACGTACAATGTTCTTCATCAAGGGCATGCGTGCTATTTTGTTCAATTTGAGGTTAAATTAAATTTCCTACTTGAAGAAGTCCTTCTACTAAGTTCCTCTTTTGCCCAACAAAGGTACTCTTGAGGTGCTTATTAATGAAATTTCATTTTCACTTATTTGTAGCCATTGATTTATTATTCATAATAAGGCAATAATAATAATAACTGTTGTTTGGAATTAATTTTGTATTTGTTTGTTTTAATTGGTATGAATAGGTATCCGCGGTGAAGTTAAGGTCATTGTGAAAGTAGAGTACTTCATAGATTCTAACAAGTTTAGGCAGAGTTCTTGTGGTGTGCAGTTCTTTTACAGTAAGTTGGAATGCTAGCATTATCATTGCCAGAGGCCATGACTCCATGACAAATTAATTAACTCCAACTGGTTCAAAATCAGGAATGCCATAAACCGTTGATAAAACAAACACTAAATCAATAAACTAGACAATTAGTCATGTATCAATAGAGTGTTGTCAATCAAATTGCAGCATCTACTTCTTTGGAAAAAACATCACTACACAGCTTACTGTTGTTAACATATATTAACTATTATCAATCAATGCTTGAAAAATTCACAAATTCACTCAAAGTGGCAAAACAATAATAATGATTAATGTTTCTGTGGACCATACTCAGAAAATGTATGTGGTTTGACAGGATGGTCACTGTAACTACTGATTTACCACATCAAATAATTGACAAAATGGGACCCAAATAATCAAAAAGAAAAATTCATATGGCATTGAAGGTGATACAATGAAAATAGAAAGACTTCTATGTGAAATACAATAGTATTAATTGAAATAAAAATAGGCCTTTAATAAACAAAAATTAAATAAGGTCATTGACCTTTGGCTCTTTTGGTTGCTATAAGTTTAAAAAATGGATCCTGTTTCATATTCATTTGGTATAATTTAACCAACTGAAAGGCATTATTCTTGATAATGATATTATTAATGCACCCTCTGGTAATTTTACTCATGTTAATGCTTTTCCCACTTTTGACCTAAATGGAAAGGAATCCATGTGCATGTCAAATCCAGGGTATAAAACAGTGTGCTATTTATGTTTGGAGAGAAACAAAATTAAGAATCAAACTAGGTTGAAATCACTTTTACCCGTGCTACAATCTGTTTCACAACAGGCATTGAGACAGAACAATAGTTTTTCTGACTGAAGCAAATCTCTCAATTAACTTCTTATACATCTGTATTGTAGAAGGAATGATAATTTGTTTATTAACAATAGTTACTAATGAATGATATCTATAACAATCTTTTATTGTCACAATAGTTGCATACTTATAGGTATTCGTTATTTAAAAATATTTTTGCTTATTGTTGTTTCTCTTAAGCTTGCTCTGTTCCATTTGGTCACAAAGCTGTCGTCATTCATGGATTTGTGGAGGAGCTTGTAGTTAATGATGATCCTGAATACCAGTGGATTGACAAGATTAGGACTCCAAGATCATCTAACGAGGCACGACAGAGACTATTTACCAAGTTGACAGGTACAGTATCATGTTGGAAAAATCACCACTTATATACCAACCTCATGAATTGAAAAAAAATTGTTCACATCAAACAAGTCGATAAGTTAGCATGTTTGGTGAAGAGGTTTAATAACCTTTTTACCTGAATGATAATTGACCCTTATTATCTCGTTTGATATCAGTAAATTTTCGTGTTTTACCTCCCCACCAAAATAGCACTGCTTTTTCTTTACAAAAACTTCACTCCTCATTCATTCTAGGTTATATATAATTATGTGAAGTGTTAAACCTTTCCATTGCGTTATCTCACACAAAACAGGAGAGCTCCAGCGAAAGATTGGTCTGAAAGTGCTTGACGCCGGTGGAAATGCAGTTATTGGGTAAGCTTCATGAAAAAAACCTACTCGGTACTAGTTTATAATAAATTGAGTACTTCTTAGACATTGCAAGGAAGAATGGAAAAATTGCTTATTCAAGCTGCCTCACAATCTAGAAAAGTCAAATATCAAGGATTTTAATAACTGTAGTGTCGCTTAATTGTGTCAGAGTTACAAAATAAAGCAAGATGGTATTTTACAGGCATAACTGGTGATTATGTATTCAAGTACATTCATGTACGTGCAGAAGAGATTTTAGGTGTTCTTTGAAGTTCGGGGTTGCTGGCATTTGTA
>BLFN01000028.1:210307-215878 GCA_014634225.1 Acropora yongei | reverse complement strand
CCCCACCCTGGCATCCAGCCCTACTTCAGCTTTCGCAATCCCTTGAGCCTCCCATGAAGACTCCGAAAGGCGTTTCACAATGAAAGCTGAGGGTGAAAAAAATACTTCTTCCGTTTTGATCTCGATTGTACTCAAACACTGATACTTACCCATGAATCTTTGGCTTGTAATGATCCAACATTGACATAACTCGCTTTCTTTCCACTTTTGCGCGAAAACGCTGCCGTTGAATGAAGAAGCGATTTGTCGTGGATGAAATTTTTGACTTTGTCCTCAGTAATGACAGCTGCTCTTAAATCAACACGACGAAGCATTTCCATTTTCCCCTGAAAATAACATGACGTCGTAGATAGAGTCGTTAGAAGGCGCTATCTTGAGGATAGTGAGAAACCCGGTTCGTCACTCATTTTTTCGTCGTTCTCTAAGAAAGATTGTGTGACATCCAAGTGAAATGACTAATTATACTATTTACATTGTCACACCACTCACTTTTATTATGAAGTAAATGGACTCCGACTCACTAGAATCGATGTCGACAAGTTTCCCATAAGAAAACTGCAAAGGAATTAACAAAGATCAGTCTATGAATGAATTTGAATTGAATGAATTCTGAATTTTCAGGCTTTTCTCGCTGCTGCTCTTAAGAAGCGCTAAAGAGCGATGATTAAATTAATTCATTGCAATCTGCATTTCAAATGCACAGATAATTCCTGTATTATCATCAAAGATCAGTCTAGTTCAATTTCATGGCTCTTGGGCAAGCACGGCAGTCAAATTGACCAGTCGGAATTAGAAGCAAATTTGGTTGCACCCGGTCAAAAAGAGCGGGAAAGAGTTGCGAGCAATCAGGTAACACTTTCGTCCGAATGGTTGAAACCGAGAAAGGAGCAAGTAGCCCTGGCCAATGACCGCAAGTGTCATGGAAATGCAAGATCCCAAAACGGAAGTCATATAAGCCTAAACGAGAAGTTTTTACCTCCCTGATATGAGAGTGATGAGTCAAAGATCGTAACAAGTCTTCTGTCCAGCCGTCAAATAAGGGGTGACTCCTAGAAGTGGAAATAAAGTGGAATAAAGTTCAAAGTATTAATTACATAAGGCGCAACCTGTCAGGAACTGTTTCTGCAACATGTTCGTGCTGTGAATTCAGTTGGATCTGAGGCGATCATTTGAATAAAAAAATAAAATTCGATTTTATCAATCGAGTTGCATGAAAGCTGACGTTGAGAGCGTTAGCCCTCCGCCAGAGCGAAATTTGGCATTCTATACATAATTATCGTTCACATGCATCAATTTATTTTATGTTTCACACAAAGTATAGGGACATTAAATCTAGTTGTTTCTTTCTGAAGCATTTGATTTACTGTTTACTCATCACATAAAGCAATATTATTTGAAAGTTCCCGTCTCCTCTAAACTTTAATACATTTTTCCTGCTCAAAAGCTATTCCTCGGAGACGATTCTTTGAGTATGATTTTCGTCAAATCATTTGGCGGTCAATAGTTTCTCCGTACCATACCTCATCACCTGAATCTTCTCTTTATATTCTCGTTGAAACACATCAGGACAATACTTCAAGATGGTCTCCCTGTTCACTGCCACAACTTCGACGCGCTCTCGGCAGATGATTGTAGCTGTCCTCCTAGCTTCCTCCGAGATCAGCGCAATTTCCTAAGGAGAGTTGGACAGAAAGACTCGAATACTTTTCTCTTTGATTGACTCACTTCCTATCAAGACTGCATGACTTCCATGCAATTGTTTTTGATAAGCAGCTTCAACTAAAATAGTTGCGTATGTACTAGACTGCTACGATCTAAAATCAAAGGTTTCTTTCGCATTTGGCCTTTGCCCATCAATCTAAGATATCATCCAAATTTGGAATAGGAATCCCGCCAAAAAATTTCCAATCAGATTGAGCCAAAGAACCACAGAAGCTCTCTGATTTGTACGTTCTCAAAAAAGCTATTTCCCACTGACGGACGCATTCATATGGAGACTTTGGCCATGGACTTTTGGTACAATTCGGTTACAAGTCGCTCAACGGAAAGCAAAGTTGGACAAAGTTGGGTGACGTTGAGATGAACAACAAATCATCGACTGGACATTTATCAATACTTTACCCCAAAAGCCTCGTTTTTCACTAGCACGTCAACAGTATTCGTGATGTCGATCCCGCTCTTTTCATCTTTACGTGTGATCGTCACGGAGACTGAGCCCGATACTATGAAGAAGAACGAAAGTCCTGGATGTCCCTGACGCACGATTATTCTTCTGCGTTCGTAACTGAAAAAGAGAACAAGTGAATGCTGTGGAGTTTCAGTCCTTTGTGGGGGCTAAGGGCCAGTTTGACGTTTGTCCCCTCAAGGGCAAGGACCTACTCAAGATTCACTAGCAACCAAACAATTTGTGAATAGTTCATCGTGTTAGCAGTCAATTTAAGAGGACGTGGGCCTTCAATTCTTTTCTTTGCGGTTCAGGTTTTTCTTTTAAGTTGTCAGTGCTCCATTTATCACCTCATAATGAACTCAACCCATTCTTCTCCCAAGATACACGTTTACAAGAAACGCTAGTTCAAGGAAGACATAATAGAATGTTTAACTCCTACAAAGATCGTTGAAGCCATTATTAGCTAGTAGAGCAAAGAATAAGCGGCCAAAAGGCCAAAAAAAAATTAGTCTGTTACGTACCAGGCATACGTCATAGTCCGACAGACATAGCACTGTGCCTCACGGGAAAACTTGTTAAAGCTCTTCATTCCTCGCAGCAAAGCCACTAGATTGTTGACTTCAGTCTCGCTTCGATTCTCGGGGTCCTTTTCGCATGTCATGCGAGCCCACAACGGGAAATGAAGCTACCAATGAGACCAAACAGTTTACGGTGAAAACGATTGCAATGGAGGATGGAATAACTTGAGTTACGAATGAAGACATTCATTTTCCTCAAAAATGTATTAAATACTGACTTCGTCGACCAATGCTGTCACCATAACTGTACTACATTTTTTCCCTTTTTCAGTTCCATCCCTAATTGGTCGTGCTTAAGCTCGGTGTTTTGCAAAATTTTGGAAACCCGGTGTGGAAATGTCACTATCTCAGTAAATCGTATTCTCCCGCAAAGGTTTCTGAGTTGCTTACCCATGTGCTTGCAACATTCGGCATGTTGAATTATTTAACATAAATTGTTCGTCTAAAGTACATTTTTTCGAGTCGTCGGACTTTCTGGACCCTGTATACTACAGAACAAGAAGAACACATTTTACCGTATTTTCCCTGGAGAAGAGGTGCTTGTTGAAAGCAACTGGGAGTTCTCTCATAAGAGTTGGACTGTTTTTGTAATCAGGCAACATGTCCCTGATGTAGTACAAATCATACTGTCGCGTTTTGTCCTGATCTGCGTATTTCCTTACGCTAAGATAAAGTGACGTAAAGGTTCGAACGAGGAAAGCGACGCGGCGAAACCTGACAAGCGCCTAAGTAAACAAGAATGAAAAATGAACATTTAAGTATTTGTTTACTCAAATGAACGAAGTTCGAGAAGAATGTTTACAATTCAAATAATAGCGTGGATCAAAGTGCAATTTCGCTTCATTAGCAGTATTTGTTATGGTTGAAAATTCAGTTGGTAGAACATTATGATATAGTGCGTGAAGTCGCGGGATCGGAAAGGAGCCACTCTTATGGCTTTGAAATGAACAGAGAGAAAAGAGGTTTCTTTGAATTACATCTGCAAATGATTTACCACTAAAAGGCGACAACCGCAGCCAGGACGTCATCAGTGAATATGCAGCTTCGCCCCTCTGTATTCACCTCTCGATTACTCTAAGTTGTTTGGCTTGCAAATTGTGTACTTGCTAAACCATAATTAAATTGGCGTGAGCGGCTTGGAGAAAGGGAGATTTTGAAAAGAGTGCTTTAATCGTCCACTCGACTGGAAAGCAGGCTATCTCATGTCGAAGAAAGGACGAGAAAGGCTGAGAAACGCACGCAAAACATGCAAATATACCCTTTTTCATGAAACTTTGTGACTTTCTTGTCGTCGTTGTGTGGTTGCTTAGAGCTTCCTCATATCTTCTCAGATAAGAACTCGGACTTTTATCATACGCTCTATCTCACATCCCCTCGTTATTGTTAGCTCAGTATTGGTGTGAGGCATTAAAGAACCCGGCCATGGTTGTTCGCGAAGGGTAGGGAATGGTATTCGTTGTATCTCTGCCAGCATTTGGTTAGCCTGAGTGGATTAAAGGCGACCATAAAACAAAAACACAGCTGGCGTTGTCTAAGTTCAGAGAGCCGCAGAAAAAGCTGCTAGTATAAAAGACGAGAAGCCTCTTTTTCGCCGATGTCTAGATTCCGAATTCCTGGCGGCAAGAATGCCGACTTTCTGGATAGGAACCAGCAAACAGCGGATGTAGTTTTGGTTCTGATCTCCGGGTGCAAGAGCAGAGGCGCATTTTTTAGGGTCACGCGGATGAGTACTATATTTAGACACCTCAATTAAGGTCTTCACGCGATCGCGTTTAGAGTTGTTGTTTCGCTCTGTTGTAAATCGACTTGTTTACTTTACTATTTTATCTCCCAAGGCAAAGATAAATGGAATATCTTACCAATTTTCTGTTCTTTTCTTTTTCCTCTTTGTTCATCGAAGTTATCATTCCCATGAAGAAACTCTGGCTAAATGGTCTGCCCTTTCCGCGACAATCTTTTTTATATTGCCATTTGCTTGCCTCCTCCACGTTGAGAGAACGTTGTATGCTCTGAGAACTAAAATAACTTGATCGTCTCGGAGAAGAGGGACTAGAAGTCTTCCTAGTGGTGTTCGCTGAGCGAAGCTGTTTTGTCTTCCATTCTTCGATATTACTACTCGTGCCACCAAACGAACTCGCACGATTTCGTCTTTTTGGAAGTTCCAATTGTTCTTTCGAAGAGCTTGACGAGGATCTTGTAAACAGCAAACTTGTCGTGCTTGACGATATTGATGGGTCTTGCGGTTTATATTTTACGTCGAGCTCCTTTTCATTGTTATTTGACAAAAGACTCTGTGAGGACGTAGTTCTTCTAAGCAAACGTTCCCTTGTTGGTTTTGGCCTTTCCCGCCTTTGTTTAACTTTTTCGTAGTCCTCTACTATCAAAGCATATTTCATATCATACTTCTCTGGAGAAACTTCCCTTTTAAGACTTTGCATGATAGAATAAGAAAAGCGTTGTAATTACTCCAAACCGAATAAAAGCTAAGCTTGCTCTGGCGTAGCAAGTAGACCTTTGTTCGGGCTCCAAAGCAATTCGGCCATCCAGCTGGAAAAGGTCTTGATAATCTTTACCCCTTCCGAACTCAAGCTAAACGAAACAACACTTCCTTGCAGGTTCCTTGTGATCCCCAAAAGGAAAAATCAGAGAAACAAAACAATTACTCAAGCTAGACAATCTCTCGCCAAGCAACCTCGAGGCCACTGCACTTTAGAAACCAACCAAGTGGAACGACAACATTAATAAAAAAACCACCGTCAATACAAACTTGACTGCTCCAAATTTATTTACTTTTGCGAAGGCGAGTTAATTAAATTGTTAAGAATA
>BLFN01000028.1:17471-22471 GCA_014634225.1 Acropora yongei | reverse complement strand
TCTACTTACCCAATCTCAGGGTAAAGCACTATGGAGCGTGGGTAGACATAATCGTTTTTGAACACCGCACCTATATTAGTTTTGTTCCTCAAACTGTAAACGTTAATGCTGTTGGAGACACTATCTGTCCAATACAGCAGCTGACCATAAGGATCGATGGCCAGATCAAACGGGGATGCATTTTTACTGATCCTTAGAGTCTGCACACCGGTGCCATTTTGTTGAGCGCACATGATTTGGTTGGTGTGTCCATCGATCCAAAACACAAGCTGGCTCTTGATGTCATAATCAATGGCAAGGACATTGTTCAAACCGCGGACAGGCAAAACCACATCTACATTGTCAGCTAAATTGATCAACACTCGACGAATTTCTTTTTTAGTGCTTAACAGCATGAAGATACTAGGAGCTGAAAAAAGGAAGTATCATAAAGATACGTCAGGCCATGCAATCTTTATTGTCCCTTAAAATAATGATTCATATTCAATAGTCGTTTTGACCAATCGAATGAATTTCTCCAGACATGTGAGTAAGTTCTTATACCTAGTAATTCACCCAACGAACCTACAAACCCGAGGACGGATTTGAACGTGGCCCCAAGAAAATAGCAAGGTAAATAGATGAACAATGGAATGCAAATGAACATGAAGCATCATTTATAAATCTACTCGAGATGACTCCAAGGGCTTGTGTGAGAAATATAGGCTCTCTCTGATGAGCTTCTGACAACGTGAATAAAATTCTTATACATCACTGAATATGATTTTTTCGATTCCCACGTGAACTGAGCTAGACCGCCTTTCACGAAGATGTAGTCTTTTTTCGTCATGAAAGGGTTATTGAATATTTTAAGCCGTTTAAAACACGCTCAGCACGATTTTTGATATCTGATAAAACACTCCTCCTTGTGTGTTAAATAAAAAGAAACTCACACGTGTAGTCTGAACAGATTCTTGATTAAACTCAGTAGCAATTGATAAAACATCTCAAGATATCGATGGAACAAACGATATACTGCCCACCGGTGTCATGCCACAATGAAAAAGAAAGTCAATGGAGAGGAAAAATAACGACAATGTAACAGCACAGAGGGCGATGTTCACGCCCAAAAGTCATTCTATTCGCACAAGAATCATTTCCAATAAATAACAACGCGTGCAGTCTTGATATTCGGCCTCAATTATCAAATTTACCTCTGCATGTTTCCTTGTCCGTCTCTGATAACTCATAGTGGGTTGGACAAGAACATACACGTGTTCCATCTGGTTTGGCGAAGCAAAGATGGCTGCATCCATTGTTGTTAGCGGCGCAAATATTCCATCCTGAAAAACAAGGAAAGGTGTTAAATAATATTCACGCTTAAACAAGAGGGAGGGGGAGAGAGTTTTTTTTTTGTTTATAGACACTTTGCAGACATAACTGAATGGCGTGACTTTACAAGAGTAGTAATAAAAACGGTAAAATACCTCTATTAAATCTAACGTGACAAATTTATAATCCTATAATAAGCTTGCGGGATAAAAACGCATTTAAGCTTGCGGGATAAAAACGCATTTAGCTGTACATTTCCTCCGAAACACTCCTATTTACTTAGGCATCCGCGAACCTCTTTGTTAGGAATAATGGTTTGGCAAACCTCCTTTCTCTCTTTAAGTTATATCCAGTACTACAGTGTGTCGGTAGCAAATTATGTAATTTATTTGAGGGATCGTTCACAGCTGACTGGAATTGTTTCTTAGTGAGGTGCATGGTTGTGGTACCCTAATAGACTCAATCTCGTCAAGATTAAAGAGCTTCACAGTAAGAAAGCCGGGGAAAAATGTATGACAGAACTTTTTTGCAATCTTTCGAGATCAAGTTAAAGGTATTTGGGAAGCGCGTGGTGGAAAAGGGGGCAGGCATAATCTAATCGCGATCTGGTACACGTAGAATAATACGCTATTACATCTTTAAATGGAATCTGCGCACGCTTTGACTGAACTAGAAAATACAGTGAAGTGATATATGAAATGTTTCATATATTGAACTGCGGAGTTGAAATCAAGTGAGCTATGATACCGGTGCGACGCTCTAACCAACTGAGCTATGAAGCCACTGACGTTGGGAGCTGGTGATTTGTGACACAAATCACCAGCTCCCAACGTCAGTGGCTTCATAGCTCAGTTGGTTAGAGCGTCGCACCGGTATCGCGAGGTCACGGGTTCAAACCCCGTTGAAGTCCTGACTTTTTCAGGCTTCTGTACGCAATTGCTTAAATTGTGTTTATAACTGCGATGATCATAGCTCACTTGAGAAAATACAGTCTTCACAAGTTCTTCTATGTGATTGTTCCAGGTCGAGTTTTTGTTAATGGTAACCCCAAGCAACTTTGTCTTGTCAACAGACTCGATAGGTAGACTGTCAGACAGTGCCCTAGGGAAATGTGAGCTGTTACGACTAAAAGTAATGGTTAGTTCCTTTGTCTTGTCTCCGTTCAGCTGGAATAGGTTTTTCTTTGACCAGTCAATAACCTTGACTACTGCATCTTTGTATAATTTAGGTATACAACCTGAGACCGTCGTATCGTTCACGAATTTTCATATTTCAAAGACACTAGACACTGCGAGATCATCAGTCATAAGCAAAAACAGCCAAGGACCAAGCTTGGTCCCTTGGGGCAATCCAGAAGGGACTTTACCCTACTCGGACAGACAATCTTTGTTGAGCTTCACTCGCTGTGATCTATTACAGAGGAAATCAATAAATGAATTGATGACTGTCGCTATGGGTTATATTTAGCTGTTTCAGCTTGTTGGCCATAAAGGGTGCGATGTTCAACAAGATCAAATGCCTTTCTATAATCGAAGAGCAACACTCGAACAGTTGCTCTATTTCCGTGAGTCGCTTCAAGCCATTTGTGCACCACGTTAATGGGAGTCATAACAGTGAAAGAGGCAGCAATCTTACCAAACTGGTTCAGAGCTACCTTTTCCTCCAATGCTGGTTTGATATAATCAAGAACAATGAAGTCCTCGGCGATCTTTGAGAGGACGGGAGTCAGGGAAATTCGACGGAGTTCTTTCTTGGGGTCTAAGACTTGCTTGACTTTTGGGAGGGGAGTAACGTCGGCGAGCTTCCATACTGAAGGTGGTTTTTGCCATTTATCCGAGACATTCAGAATGTCACTAATAGTTGCACTAAGAATTCCGCGTAAACCTTTATTTAGCACCCAGCTTGAGAGCCCAACGGGACCAGGTGCTTTATACGTGTTAACATGCTGCAAATTTTTATAAACTCGATGTATTGGTGCCTCAGGAAACTCCTAATTCTCTTCCAGTGCTACATAGCGGACGCGAATTGGCTGTACTGTACGTATCCCGGATTCCACACAATTTACAAAAATTTTGGTCTTGTCAATGGTATGGAGCCTTTATACCACAGTCTGCCTGCTGGAGAGGCGACAAATTTAAAATCGATTTGCGATGAAATCTTACGACAGGTTAATGCGTTACACTGTGCGAGTACCGGCCTATATATGTCATCAATTTGCAATAAGACGACCCTCCATTTTCAAGAAAACAATAACTTCAGTTTAAAATCGCAAAAGAAGATTCAAGAAAACAGCTCTTGGAAGAGCAGTGTCCAGTGATATTTAATTTCCAGTTTCCAGCTTGAAAACTACTGGAATATGCACACGACGAAGTAAATTACAATAGCATATATTTTTACTCTGGAATATGGTAAGGACTTGTAGGGAAGACGTTTTAGGGAAACTGCGCATGTGCAAGCAAAATGCCAAGGCAACAGTACCTCTGGACGGGGTGCCAGAGCGTTGTACCAAACGATGTTACCCGAGATTTCGGCCCGGTGATGGCTTTGTGAGCAAAACTTCAAATACCAGTCGCCACCGACAGGCAGGGAGGGAGAGACAAGTCGGCCCCTAGACCATATCTGACAGATCCCTTTCATCCACTCAATTCAATTCCTAACTAGTAGCAATTTCTAGTCATATATCACAGCGCTCTCGTTATTTGCTTCATGTGGTACGTTCTATAGTGTCTTGGTACGGAATATTTGACAGTTGCACATGCGCTCTTGCAGAAACTCATTATTAATTGAATATACGGTATATGCTAGTGCATTTATATACCAGGCAAACTAGGATGATTTAACAACTGTCTGTAGTTAACAAATACAGTAGGCTACAATGGCAAAGACATAGAAGTGCATCTCTCTTTGCCGCCATCTTCTTTACAACAACTGCACATACTGTAAAACGGTATGGGAAGGAAAAACGGACAATGTCCAAATCGCGATGAAAGAGTCGCTAAAAACACAAACCACGAATTTTGTAACTAAACGGGGGCTATTTAATTGGATTAAGTCCCTCAGCCCAGCGAGAAATAATACTTGCAGTCCAGATAATTTGCGTCCCCTTGTGCTTGTTCATAAAAGAACTGAAAAAAAAACTCGACAACAACTGCGCGAGAGTCGCATAGATGTTGCTAAAAAAGAAAACAATTAATCAGGAAACAAGATTAAAACAAACCTACCTGTCTGCTTCTGTGAAACACAAGTATATCCATAACAACCTCGATGCTTCTTTTAATCCGCCTCTGATTCAATCCATTGGTTTTGTTTGCTCGGTAAATTGTCGACCAATCAGCGTAATAGATATAATCCTTGAACTGTGTCAGGGCAAATGTCCTTGACAGCCCTGACACAACTACTCGCCGATTTGTACCATTTAAGTAGGCGCATTCAATCTTTCTCTCATCTTGATCGGCCCAGAAGAGAAGTCCCGTTGAAAAGTCAATTGTTAAGCCAGTTGGAGGGTTTGGATTAGTGAACAATATGCGTCTATTAGATCCATCCAAGTCAGCTATCTCTATCGTTGAATTTCCACCATTTACCCAGCACATGTGCCTACAATAACAATCACATATTCAACTCTTTTTTGGCCACTTTAATTGTACTGTGGCAACCACCAAAAACATCATGGGGAACCGATCGGTAGTGAA
>BLFN01000027.1:1671494-1673994 GCA_014634225.1 Acropora yongei | reverse complement strand
AGTTGTCCTTTGAATGTAACAGATCTCTCTTTTATTCAGTCTCTATAATAACAATTAAAGTGCTACTATGACAAAATTTGCATCTTTCTTATTTAAGCCATTAATTTTTAAGACATAAACAAGTAGTCTATACAAGAAGAAGAATGCTGTTTACTATTTCTCTTTTGGTTCCAGAGATATTTGTTTTTGAAATATGCAAATTGGCCAAGTGATGACATCATAAACTCAACCAAATTTTGATCAGCTATGACGAAAAAGCTACCTCAGCCAATTTGCATCAGAAATGCTTGCTTCTTTGCAGTAATATTCTACTACGTGGACTCCACAATATGAGTAAACCAGTTTTGTTACCATGACAACATACTGGTTCCAGACCTTCCTGATATTAAATGCTTTGCTGGCTGCCTTTGGCATTCTATTTTGATATTTGTCAATGCTGCCTCAACCACATGATCCAGCAAGCACATAGATATTTGGGTCAAGTTTGTGCCCTAGATAAATGTTTTTTGAGCATAAAATCACCAAAAATCTGAAATCAGATTGGGGAGACTCCAAAAGAGAGCTGCCATGGGAACCAAATTTTTTATAGCAGAAGGTGTGTTGCCTGTAGAACTATTTCTCTACCAAGTTTCAATGGTCTCTCCTAAATTGACCAAGATAGGTCTACTTGTATTCTTGATGTTATATTGGGTTGAGTAAATGACATAATCAGTCCTCTCATTTGCATATTTCACACACTTTTCAAACTTAAATGTCTCAGGAACCAATGCAGATATTTTGAAACTGTAAACATTGTTTTTAACCTTTCCTGGAATTCTATGTGATAAACCTAGAAATTCAAGGGACATGAATTTGGTCATAGTAGCACTTCAATAATAACAAGAATAATTTTTCCCCCGCAGATCAAGGTAAATATTCTGCCACTATTCACCATAACTGAAATGAATAATGATAATAAATATTTTTTAAGTATATTCTCATGAGATAATCTCAACAACCCTCAATCTCAATATTGGTTGAAGAAAACCATTCATACTCAATCTAATTGACATTTGGAAAGGCACGTTTTCTCTGGCCATCACCCATAATTAACTCCTTAGGGAGTGCATAATACTCAATTACTCCTACTGCAGGGTAGTGAACCAATCAGATCGCTTGCTACAACAAAATCACTGAGTGCATATATACCAATACATAACAGTAATATTAACAATAGAAATAATAGTGATCATAACAATAATAATAATCACCTGCCACTCAGTCACAAATTCATTATCGACTGGACACCTGGGACCAGCTTCCCTAAAGATTGAATGAAAATAGAAAGCCCAATGAATGGGACACAAACAAAACCAAAAGTACATTTTGAAACTTTCCTCTGAATTAGATTGAATTGTAAGGCATAAGTATTACTGTATAAGCAAGTTACTAAAGTTAATATCAAATTTTGATTTAATTTTCAAAAAGGTTAAGATCTTATTTAGCTGCTGATATAATTGCTGGCTCATATTGAGCAACAAAGTTTAAATTTAGAAGTTTGCTGTAACTTGCTAAATTTGTTTAAGGATGAGTTCCCAATAATAATGATTATGACTCAACATGATTATTCAAGTAAGCTGAACAAAGTGTGACATTGCTGGGGATTGGTTATTACACGACTACAAACAGGTGCAGTGAAAAAATTATTGTCAAATCAATGCTTCCAATAGTTTCTAAAGATGTTGTTCCTTAAACAGTAATTTATTTTTAACAAATTGTGAAATTGTTTCTTGTGAAGGCAAACAATGTTTCCACAGCAAAAAAACTATTTTCAAAAATATTATTGAATATAAAAATAGAAATGAAAACAGTGAAAAATATGTTTTGGTAAAATTGAATCATTTTTTATTAATACACAATGACATGGTTCTTTTATCTTGTTACTCGATCAAGAAACACTCTGCCTGGAATAACAGTGAAATCAACATTGCGTCTAGTTGTTCAGGTTACGGTAATTGTTCAAACACAAGTTGATCAATTATACATGTTTCTTTTCTTCCCTATCCTAAAAGGGATGACTGTGCTGATTTCAGATATCACTATTCTTTTGCTTCTTTTAGTCATTTGTTGTATTTTTGGATGTGTTTTGTTTGACCACATAGTAGGTCAAATGTTTCAGTTTGTTAATGCATCAATAACATTGACTGACGACTGTGGTCATTCTTTGCTTATACCAAACACAGCTGTCGCAATAAAATGATGGATATTTACTGGAGCCATGAACTTATTTTTGGAGACTAATCACTGCTCCTCTTAGTAATCAGCACTCTTATATATATACTTTGTAGCCATACTGTGTTCGTACTGTACAACTTGAACTGTGCTCTTTGCACAAGTTGCAAAGTGCAAAACTACATATTAATAAAATGCCTGGAGGATTCTGTTATTTCTGTTTTTATTGGGTTGTTCATGATCCCTTTGTGGGGACTTTATTACCATACTGTTTAGGGGCCCTGCTGGT
>BLFN01000027.1:1620972-1628472 GCA_014634225.1 Acropora yongei | reverse complement strand
AAAATGGTTTAGCGTCTAAATCGCGTCTGAGACCATTGTCAACTGATCGCGCATATGCATATTAAAGTTCAGTCTTACATGAGGGTCACGAACGCTCGCCCCAATACTTAATCGGACGGAGATGGAGTTGGCCTTAGCATGCTTTCGTAATTTTTGGTCAACTTTCTAGGAAAGTTAACCTTGAGAAACTAGCATATAGTGATGAGAAATAACACAGCTTCCACTGAGCAAAGTCCTCTTATTGATTTATCACAACTGACGTATGACAAAAATATTTTAAAAAATTGGTTCGCTACAGTAATATATTACATGGGCGTCACAAACGCTTGCCCCACTTCTAGTTGGACCGAGAAGGAATCATAAATAACAATATCCAGAGAAAAATGGGGACTCTGTGAAACTGCAGGTCTCTGGGATCTGGGACCGTTCATGAATGAACACAACTTAAGCAGGTGAAGAGCAGAAATCTCATTATTGCTAAATTCGTCCCAGTAATTGTAAAACTGCTTACTGGAACGATCTGCTGGGGCGATGAAAAAAGCACTTTTCTACAAAATCACTTTGCCTGTAACTTTAGAATTGGAATATAGTTGCTTGAAGTCGGAGTGTATACACAACTGTGACCATTACACAACCAGAGTTTGTCCGCTAACTTAACTAACCAACTCACTAACTAACCAACTAGGGGTACAGGTAATTATTGAGCAACCGGTTGGTGGCGAGATGACTTGTCGTTGTGGCGACCTTGATGACTTAATGGTGGCGAGTCTTCCTGATGGCGAGACAACTGGTCACCTTTGAACCTTGGTTCCTGAGATCACTGAAGTTGCGAATTCACTGATTGAAGTGGATCAGTTAGTAACGTACTGAATAGCCGTACGGGCAGTCGCGGGATGGAATCCCTGGACAGACCAGTGCTAGGCAACTGAGGAGGAAAGTGCTTCCATCTGCAAAAGATTAGAGCGCCTTACTCATGAAGACGATTAAACCAATGACTGCCTTAGTGGTGTTGGAAAAGTAACACCGTGGACCATAAGAATAGATTACGATTAAGGTCGCGGCAAAATTTCGGAGATCTCAGAGTCGAGAAGGAATGACAAATTTCTCGTTCTTACCGCAGATACAGAGCTTACGCAGTGCGAACGCAACACAAGTAGCAGCGATGGCTGTTCGCGCTTGGAGCAGTGGATTTCCAAAGAGTCACTGCGCGATCGCGTAGCATCACACCAACCTGTTCGTAAGTTCTTGCACCGGCGTTTCTACCCTCATGCGCGAATCATTAAGGCGGCGTTCGAAACTCTCCACCAAGGCTGTCATCTCATTAACCTGACCTCTCAGTAGATCGATTTCCGTTTGCTGTTGTTGACACAATGTTGACAAATTACTGAGAAGCAGACCTTCACTAGCCTGCTCCTGAGCTTCTACCCCACCCCTGGTGCGTCGGTAGCGACTCTTCCGTGGTAGGAGACCAGGCTGCTCAATCGCCAATTCTCCGAATTCCTTGGTGAGGTCCATCAAATGACTTACCATCTCCTCCTTAACATGTTCATTCACTGCTGGACGAGGTCCCTTTTGAACGAATCAAATACCCAATGTGAAAAAAAAAGAACAACAAAATAACAGAAAACAAACAGGAAAAAACAACCCAGGATGCACTCTTGTCCAACTAGAAATCAATATTACCTAGAGTCGGTATTCCCAAAGTTAAAAGTTACATCTCTTCTTCTACACCATTTCAGATCTTTTTACCTTTTAATAATAATTATTTTTTTAAACTTTACGCATAATACAAACATTACGTGCAAGTACTATCATACCTTTTTTAAAAGCAAGAAATGATTCTACTAAACATTACTCTTAAATAGAAGGAGGACTAAACTAGAAGGAGCACCACTAACAAATACAAAAACAGCACAACAAGAAAAAAAGAAGATATATTAGGGCCAAGAAACACAGGGTTAAATCAATTTCCTTTGTAAAGGAGAACCTTGAAATAATCCAACTAGAAATCAACAGAGCAAACTCCATATGGAGTTAGTATTCCCATAGTAAAAAAGCAACACCGCTTCTGCACCATTTCAAAACCTTCTTCCTAACCACTCGGCTCATTTAGTTTGTCCAATGTTTATGCTAATTACACCTACCGGTCTTACTTAGGTTTAAATTTTTTTTAACTTTTGCCCATGGTGGCTGGCCGGGTTAGAAAAACTTAGCAATGTAACAAAAGAATCCTAAATTCGATCGTCATTATCTATTGATTCCTTACAATAACACTGTCTCCTCTATATTTTACTGTGAAAAATAAATAAATGCTTGTTGTACCTCAAATGGACAGCCCACAACATTGAAAGGACACTTGATCTGTGCCCTTGGGCACTCTTTCTCGTTGTGATTTTGCAGCTGGAGGACAAAAATCAGAATCATCCACTGTTGAACAGGATGCACAACTAGAGGTTCATTAATCAAAATAATAATAATAATGACAATGATGCAAAAACCACCATCCATTTGTGTTGTCCAGACAGATGTAAGTCAATCAGAGTATGCCATCTTTCCAATAAAAATGAACTAACCTCATTTCTTGGAATGTTTTGTTTCCCGCACTTCTCACAAGACAAAGGATACTGAGGGCAATCTGGGATATGACTCTGCAAAAATAATATTTGTTTGAAGGCAAACTTTATGCTGATACAGTGTAACTATACTGAGTGTTCAAACACCTGCCCTGCAACTTCAGCAAGATTTTGATTTGATTAGAAAAAGGGGTACTGAACTACGCCTCTACAATAACTTTTTCAAATAATAAAGAGTTACAATGAAAGGATATCACTGACTGCAAGGCTGCCTGCAAATATGATAAAGGTTAAAAGGGTTTTTAGGTTTAGTGTTATGTGAAGTGGTGAATTTGCTAGGGTTGTGTGAAGATGTGAATTCTATGAAAAGAAACAGCATAATAGGTCACTTCAGCTCCAAATTTGTGATGGTATTCTCCTCCTAATGGAATTTGTAAGCTGTTCATATCATTGAATGTAATGTCAGCATCTTGTCAGGCACCAGTTGTGAAACTCATCTATTGGAGATGAGGTGCACTTACAATAGTAGCTATTGTGTACTTGGACACTAGCCACTTATGACTGGTGTCTTTCAACTGATACACTTCTTTGTACTTATGGGAATACAGAAAAGGCCAGCTCCTAGATGGCTTCAAAGCTCATTTTTTGAGCAGCATGCAGAACAAAAGACTGCCCATGGTTCAACTCTCATTCAACAATTTGTCATTATTTCTTCAACCTTCCTGGCAACTGCATAAAGATTGTTTCTTGACTCTGATCAACTTTGCTTATGAACACATTTGATTTCCACAATAATCCCAATATCTGAGTTTCACAGTGACCATGTTCCTTACCAAATCAAGTGTATTGGAAGCAACTGCAACATGTGTGTCAAAATTGGGTTAAATGAAGACCTTTTTAGCCCAAAGCACAGTAAATTGAGTGCTGCAACAAACCTCCATGCTATTCCACAAAATCTCTTCAGTGCAGAAGGTGCAAGGGATGGTCCTATTTGGACAGTCATCCTTCATATGCTTTTTGAGATCCTTCCTCTGGAATTCCTTACCGCAATTCTTAGGGCAAGACACATTGACAAAATCACACTCCTTCAAGTGATCCTAAGATAGCAAGAACAATTTCTCAGACACTGAATTTTTCTTAACATGAATCTGAACTAACTCTTTCATAACATAGCCAGCAAAGACACCCAATCTCAGCCAATCTATTTGCTTACATCATCATCATATTCACTAATCTTATGGACACATGCTGATGATGCCACTGAAATGCATGTCTGTAAGCTACCAATGTTTCTATTTGGAGAAACTAAAAATTATTGGTAAAATAATGTCAATGTTATAAAACAATAATCTCTTGATTCAAGTTTGGCATGTGTCCATCATGTTATGGATGCACTTAGGAAGTTGCTAAGTACTCAAGAAGCGAGAATGGTACTCAGCTTCCACCTCATGCCACCGATATGCTTCTGTTGGGCTAAGCAACCTCTTAGGTGCACCCATAAGTCAAGGACACATGCTCACCACAAACCAATAATAATTATTGGTTTGTGGTGAGCATGTGTCAGGCTTTCTATTATGTCGGGCTATGATTAGTTAACAATAATTATTATTGTTAACTAATTATAGCCCGACATAATAGAAAGCCTGACAGTTTCTAGAGCTGTCAATTATGATCTGTTTCAACAGACTTGATGTCTTTTTTTCTCTTTGCTTAAAATTATTTAAGCAGCTTTGTTTCCAAATCTAGCCTTCTTCAAAACCTTTCTGAACAGTTTTCAATCATGGAGGTCTCACTTTGAAAGTCTCGGTTCCGATAACCCCATCACCATCTCAGATTTACACATGCTATGATTTCTCAATAATTTCATGGCTTTTTTGATTTGCACTTTTGAAACAGACTAGTTATAATGTTTTGCTTGCTCATTGATAAAAATAATAATTAAGGCGAGTGTTGTGTCTCTAAGCTCCAGGAGGTTGCTCAGACATGAGTGAGAAGAAGAAGAGAGAATTGTGGGGATTCAATTTTCAAGGTTTTATGAAAAGCAAAAAATTGCCTTTATAGGTGACTGGAAGAAATGCAAAGCCAAACCTCTTGTCATTGAGGAAACAAACACACACACACAAACACACACACACAAACAAACAAACAAAAAAAGATTCCTTACCAATAATGCCGCTTACATATCCCATAACTGTCAGATTTTTTCTGTGGATTATGTATTTTCTAAAATGAGGGATGGCATTTTCAAACCGACTTTTGATGAAAATGGCTTCACAGCTCTAAAGCCATTACTGTTGGCATACCTCAAGCTTGCTTAGAGGCCCTTTCCATAGGCACCCATGCAGTTTCTTTGATCGGCAAAAAACAGGCTGATTAAGCATTTCCCGCCTGGCAAAGTTGTCTGGATTGAGCTAATATTGCAATGAGATTAAAAAAAATAACAGTGTTACTGCAAGAATGTAAGAAAGTCCCCCAAAGAAGCTGTCAATTGAGAAATTGGTCTGAAATCATGAAATCATGTGTTTGAATTCAGAATCAAACACATGGTTTTTAAAGGTTTCAATCTAGAGAAAAAAACGTTTAAATTTTATCTTGAGTTATCCTTCGGCTATAATAGATCTCTATTTTCTTTGGTCCCCATATTTAACAATAATATTATAATTGATAATAGCAACAATTTTTCCTTATTTCAATGTAAATATTCTGCCTCTATTCACTGAGATTGAAAATAATAATTTAATATTGTTTTAGTATATACTCATAGTGATCTCAACATTGTCAGAAGAAAACCATTCAAATTCAATTTAATTGACATTTTGAAATGTACCCTTTCTCTGGACATTTTGGTTTGTTTGGATAACCCATAATTGACTCCTCAGGGAGTGAATAATGCTCAACTTAACTCCAAGGTTGTGAACTGATCAGATTACTTGAAACAACAAAATATCTGGGTGGGTATATAATGATACATAACACTTATAATTATAATAATAATAATAATAATAATAATAATAATAACAAATTTTAAATTTTATTGCTATACCTTAGACAATCTCATTATTTGATGGACAGACACATGAACGAAGGTTTTTTAACTTATCGGCATAAAGACGTCCATAAAGCTTATGGTATTTTTTTTATAGGTTTACTTTTTTCATGACACTCAGTAATTCATTTAGACCCATTTTTTTTTTTTCTGAGTAAATTATTGTATAATTGTTTCAATAAATTTTAGTTGATAATGTGACTGGTTACAGTTTGCCACCCAGCCAAAGCTTTTATTTTTTACTCTGGGCATCCAGACATTTGTACTGCCATAATAATAATAATAATAATAATAATAATAATAATAATAATAATAATAATAATAATAATAATCACCTGCCACTCATCCAGATATTCATTATCTACCGGACACTTGGAACCAGCATCCCTGAGGATAATGAGAAAATTCAAAGCCATTTATTGAAATTCAAAACAATGTATTGAATACAAAAATAGTTGTAGAAAACAAGAACATCATTGTATCATTTTCATTCATGCACAATGACATGGTCCCTTTCTCTTCTTACCAAGGGACGCTCACATGATTGCATCAAGTTTCTGCAAGTACAACATTAATTAGGCATTCAGTCCTTAAATCCTGTGAGTGGACAAATTCTCACTTGCTTAGGGGAAGGGGCCAAAAAAAAAGTATGCCCCAGATTGTGTTATAATAGGGTGGGCATGTGACTCCCTAGCTCCTGACCAGTGACTCATAGAATTCCAATCAAACTCTAAGTCGCTAGTGAGTCACATGAGGAACATCATTTGAGTGTGCAGCTGAAGTGGCAGCAGCCACGGGTACTATGTGCGGAGAAAACCATCGTGTTCACACCAGCCTTCACGAAGACATGCTTAATTCAGTGACTAACACTGTCACAATGTAAGAGGTTTACTGAAACTTAACCACTGAGGATCATGACCAGCCCTAATTGGTTCTGTCACATTGACATATTGCTTAAGGAAAGTCACACAACATAGACGATGGTCTGCTCGGTCTCTAAATGTCCCTGGTGCTTGCCAGGTTTAGATGTCTTTAAAATTTTAGCAATCTCAAAGCGAACGGTATCCTTTGTGATCCTCATGCCATTAAAAGTCAGAGAGAGTGAACAGTTTGGCAACACTGGCCAGATAATAGTGCAACTTAGAACACAGTTTTCTGTATGATGTCTTTGAGGCTTACTTCCTCAAGTAGATGCAGTGTTTTTAGACAATCAAAAACAGAACCATCCCATATCAGGGTGCATTGAAAGTCAGTGTTACAGCTTAATTGCTCTTCGGGTTGTAACTAACATCTTCTACCACGAAAGTCACTTTCCCTAGCACGTGAATGATTGCCAAGCACTTTACAATTTAGAAACACGTCATCTAACAAAAATGGCGTTGAAAAAAAAAAAATAAAACTAGCACTGCAAACACTAAACAACAACGCGAAAGGCTATCAGTGAAAGCGCTTTATTCTGCAATTTGCCGCCAGAAAAAAAATTCCCACCCGAATATTTCTTAGCAGCTGACAGGGGTGATATCTATATTAATAAAATAAAGATAAAAATTTGATAGCTTTCATCATTTGTGGTTCCTCCTGTTACATGTAACCAAAGGTTTTAAGTTTCAAACGAACAAGAACGTTCGTTTCATTTCTGGCAACTTTTCCTCTGAAAGATTACATAAGAAATGAAAACAATACGATGTGGTCCATGCAGTATTTAACTTATTGAAACGCACGTGACAAAATATTTGTTGAACCAAAATGAATTTCTCATTAGAGTTCAGGATCAAAACCTTTTCTTTATATTCTTCGCAAATGATTATAAACCATAAATTAGACAAACAGCTTTCTTCTCTGAATCAGCAAAACAAAAACTAGCCACGTGCAACACTTACC
>BLFN01000027.1:1540589-1543089 GCA_014634225.1 Acropora yongei | reverse complement strand
GGACTGACGCTTGTTCATAGCAATTCATAGACAAATCAGTCTCTTGATATAGTTCATCTTTGACATTAATTTACATTGCTTTCACACTTAGTTTTTGCATACCATGTGTTTTTAAACATAGTATGCACCATGGAGTGAATGTAACAGTATCTATACACATAATACACAGTTGACAGCAAATTGATGAGCACAAGTACAGCAGGAAAGAAAAATTAAACTCTTGTATTCACGTTTGATGCCTTTCATGAAAACTTCATGATGAAATAAGTGGGAAAAAGCGTGCTTTTTTCTTTGCTTTGCACCAATCATTGGCCTAAATCATTAGATTAGCATAGCTTGAAAGCTCGGTAATGAGGTTCATGTGCTGGAGATCAATAGTTGCGAGAGGGCTAGAAGTTCAAGTTGAGCATGAGGTTACAAGTAAAAGAAGGGAAAAGAGATTGGGCAAGAGACAGAGTGGGGGGAAAAGTCGAAATGACAAATCTTTGTTATCAATCACATAAGTACAACTTATTGATCAATGTATTCAGCACTCTTGGATGTAACCATTGCTGTAAAAACAATAGGCCAAATATATTAATCATTGAAAGATACATGCATAATGAAGTAGGGACCTGTATGGAAAGTTTTTGGAGGTTTGGCACTGCCAAGCAGTACTGTGTCACAAAGGGCAAGATATTTTTTGGACTTACATTTTTTTTGTCTATAGCATTGAATTCCTAACTGTGAATTTGATGTCCAATAGGAGTGTATCAATCAGATGATTCGGTTAGCCTCTAGCATGGAGACATGATTTAAATTTTTGAATGTTCTTTGTATCTCGATATTGGCCATAAAGATATTTGCAAATGCATTGGCTATTTTAGTACCTGTGGCAGTACCGTGAATTTGTTTATAGTTCTTTCCGTTTAATTGGAAAGAATTCTTTTTGGGTATAAGTCTTTCTTATATTTTTTTGAAATAGCTTGTGGGAATGGGAGGGTTGTTTTTGTGAAAATGTTCATATGCTCTGCATACTGTAGTGATTCCCTCCTCCTGCAGTATATTTCTGTATAGACTTGTTATGTCCATCGTTACAAGGAAAGTTCATTTTCCTATCTTTGTCTTTTCAATGAAACTGATAAAATCTGTAGAGTCTTTAAGATGAAACGCTTGTGATGTGGAAATAGGCTGAAGTAATGTGTCAGCAAATGGTGCTAATCTTTCTGTTGGCCGGTGACAACCAGAGATTATTGGTCTCCCTATTACAGTAGGTTTGTGGATGTTAGTGAGAGCATAAATTTTGGGTATTCGTGGTGGATTTGGTGTTTGGGAAAACCACTTTAGAGTCATGTCATCAATATGGTTGTTACAGCTGAATTCTGAGATCAAGCATGACACTTTGGTGTGTGTTTCTTTCGCTATGGGCTTGTCAAGAGATTTTTAGTTATTTAGTAGTTATTCATTGATTTGGATTTGGCCCTCTTGTATTTTATCATTTTCATCCATAACAACAAGTGTGGTTCCCTTGTCTGCCTTTTTGAAGTTTAGATCTTCGTTTCGTTTTAAAGCATTGAGTGCTTTTCATCCTTTGTGTGACAATTTGCAGTTTGGTCTGGTTATTTCCACAGTCTGAAGTTTGACTTCTTCAAGGTAGTGTTCCATTGTTGCTGATGGTTGAAGTGGCAGTTGCCAATTCAATTTTACATGGAAGGGATGGATTGATTTGTTTTTCCCATGAAAAATGTATTTTAAGTGCATTAATCTTGCAAAAGTTTTAAGGTCCTGCAAGAGCTGGGGTCTGTGGCAGGCGGTATGAAGTTTAGGCCCTTCAAAATAAAGTAGTTGGGTGTCAGTTAAATTATTCTTTTTAGAGAGGTTTTTTTTATAAAACTCCCATTGTTGTTTGTAAGCGAATTGTTTGATAGTTTTCTGCGCACATTGCGCTTTTTCGTTTTTATTTGTGTTGTGGTAAGTTTTTTTTAACTGTCGTCCAGTAGGATATTTGCCCTGGCATTGTAACATAATGATCTAGGACAAGGTTTATTGTCCAAGTGATTATCAATCAAAATAATCACAAGAAATTTTGTTATCAACTTCTATCAATTTCTGATATTTGTCAATTGATTAAGTATCAACTTTTATCAGCAAGGATAGATTTTTATCAACTATCGGAATTATTGACATGTTTCACTCTGGTTTTAGATCTATGCATCAGGATGCTTCCAGACAACAACTGTAGTAAATTACCTATGCACTATCGCACAGCTGAAATTTGAAAATATTTCTTTTGTGAGAGAGTGTTTTTGTAATTAAATTGGCTGATTTGATATATTTTTTTCGTATTACAGTGATGCAACCTTATCTCAAATTTCCATCATGATTCGTTACTGGTGGCAGAAACTCTGAATAGTGAATTGGATTGACAGACCTGCACAACTACTGAGTACGAGTGCATGTTTTAGCTACTTTATAGTTTGACTCACGCAAGTAATTCTGTGAGGGAGGTTCCTTATTTTTT
>BLFN01000027.1:1530589-1533089 GCA_014634225.1 Acropora yongei | reverse complement strand
ATCCTAATCTTCGTTTGTGAAGCCAAGCCAAACCAAGAACCAGAACCTTAAGTCTTAATTTATTATTATATTTTAATGTTCCCAAGGTTCTTAGGCACAGTTGTTCAAACCATGTCAAGGCTATAAGAACTAGCATTAGCTTTAGCTTAAAATATTTCTGCCTTTTAGTTATGTACAGCTCTTTTTTTCCGATGTTTTGCCTTTAACTATCTTAGTAAACTGCAGGTAAAAACCAACAATACAACTGGTTTTGCATCTTATAACTGCCGTTTGAGAAAGAACCATGAAATTTCCAGTAGAAACCCTCCAAAAGCCTTGGCATAAAATTATTCTTTTCACCCTGAATATACTGTGTACATCGATGCCAAAGTATGGGGGACTGTTGGCATACCAGTTTCAACAGTCAAATTCAACCATTCTTTTAAATGAAAGGGTCCTGGCTTCCTAACAGTGCTTTTAGGCCTTCACACTTCGTTTTTGGTCTGAGCTTGCTTTGCTTCATCCATGATTTGAACAGAACAAAGACCTCATCATTTGCTAAATAACTATGTTGCATATAAGCTATTCAAACTAACAGAATTATATTAGAGAGGGGCAGCAATGATAAGACCCCTTATCTGCTGTCACTCATGTTGAACCTGTTTTGTATCCTGAGGCTCATTTTTGTTTGGCTGAAAACTTTTGGTTGAAAATAAGAAAAACGTGTTGTGTAAACTGAATAGCCTGTTCCAATGTCATTGGTGGATTAAGATCACTGGTAGATGAAAGAGAAAGAAGAAAACAAAGTGGTAAAATATAAACTGAGATTTTGTGCAAAGGGAATGCTAATTTCGCTTTCAGCTATGTTGGACAGAAAATGTTGAGTGTTTTCCCGTCTGTAAAATCTCTGTTTGAACTGCTTATTTTTTCATTAATGTTTAATTTCCTGGGTAAAGTCAAAGAGTCTGAACAAAGAGAAGAAGTGTTTTGAACCCCCCCGGTCTTTTTTCTTCTATTGGCACTCCACACAGTCCATTTCCCTTACTAACTTAGACCACACAAGTGATTGATGCTAGTTTATTCAGGCATATTTGTTTTCTTTTCTTTTTTGATGGGGGGAGGGGAGGATTGCGAACGACAATGATGAACAGTTTGAGATTTACGTAATCAATATGTTAAGTTCTTCATTTGATTTTTTTTAAGGTTTTAAATCTCGTAGACGCCCATCTCCGACTGAAGTTTCCTACCAATCCTTTCAAAAACCTGCAAGTACCATTCCCTTGCGCGAAATCGATAATTCAGGCTCTCAGCTAGTAGTCACAGATGGTAGAGGTTATAGAGGTAGTACAGTAGACAATGTTACACCTCTAGGGAAGCAACAGAGACATAGTTATCCTTACCATGCACCAAAGAAGGAAGAACAAGGCAACATGAAACGCAGTTTCAGTGAGGCAACAATGAAGAAAAGAAAGATTAAGCCAGGTAATGGTCAATTTAATGGATCTTGTGATTTTTGAATGGACAATATCACTAATTACTTTTCCTTTAGCCTGAAGAACTTTAATGAGATCAGGCTTAAATGACATAAAGTAATTAATTGGTAGGCAGGTTTCTACTTTATTTGCCCTACTTTTATGCAAATTTCAAAATTATGAGTTTAACCACAGCTTTTATTGGCGTACTTGTTTCTCATAAAGTCCATGTTCTTGTTGCATGGTAAGTCGACATAGTACCATTTTTCATTTCCAGCCATTTCTCTAGAAATATTTAACAGGCATTTTAATTTATTACGTTTTAATGTCTGGCAAAATTGTATAATTAGTACAGGAAATCATACGACCTTGATTGCAATTCATGATTAATAGGTACAAGTGACTTTGAAAGTTCTCAGAATAGGCAAGTGCAATTGGAGAACTCAAAACATTGTGAACACCTATTAATCAGGAATTGCAAGAGAAGGTTGTGTGATTTTTTATTTATAGTACTTTCAACAAAATTATGAATTATATGAGGCCACGCAATTTTCAATTTAACATATATTCTTCTAAATAAAAGCATTGTGGATATCAGATTACAAGTGTCTTTGAAATTTCGGTTTGTGTCTTTTGTTCAATTTCATCTGTCAAGACATTCAGATTTCCTGCATTTGGCTGTGCTCATGTGTCGTTGCCATGACAGCTTAATAGGAACTCCTGCAGGGAGGCGTGCTCGAGGATGTGGTCATGGGGGTGTAAAATCGGGGATGCGGGGACGTATGGAAAAACTCTTCTCATCCTAACTGCCTAGGAAAATTACTGACACGAAATTTCGCAAGTTTGCAGTTGAAAATGAGGCTTGGGGTTGAAACAGCTAGTCTAATGTAAATACCGTTAGTTAAGGGCTGTTAACTTTTTCACTTTTAGGATTTGTCAACGTTGTTCGCTTATGAATGACATAGTCATACTATGAGGTATGGGAGGTAGTCTTATGGCACGCACTCACTAACTGACTGGATTCCTATTAAGTTATTCATTAAACGTGG
>BLFN01000027.1:1511224-1514336 GCA_014634225.1 Acropora yongei | reverse complement strand
GGTGCCTGCAGCGTTTGTAGCGTAGGGGTGGATTAGCCCGTGGGGTGCTTTCCCAGGGCGTCTTCGCGGTCAGCGGCTCCCTTGCATATTAGGCGTGCGCCGGCGTATGTCCTCGTGGCTTTTGCTTGGCTCAATGTTCGGTGTGGTGGCGTTCGTGTGCTTTCGAGTCTTTCCCCTCCCTCCTCTCCCTATTCAGGGGAGAAGGGGCCTCTCCTCAATATTTTTTCCATTGAACTCACTGTTCATTGTGACGGGTGCCTGATTTGGAGTCTGGGCTGGCGGGCGGGGCTCGTGGCTGGGTTGCGGGTTGGGCAGGCTTATGGGGTGTTCCACCGACCTGGGTTTGGATTGTTGGTTTCAGTCCCCAGATCCTTGAGCATCCAACCTCCATTTGCAACACAGACGTTAATTAAACATATTTGTATGCTATGCACAATGTAAGTTATTATTATTATTAACGTCTGTAAAGGAAAATAATTTGGAGACCCTGTATTTATGAAATACTTGTGATTTTAATCTTAAGTTTTACATCTTAGACTTTCTTGGTTTTTATATTTGTTGATTCACCTTGATGTTATTCTTTCTTAACTTACCCAGTGTTTGTATTATTTGTGATTTATATAATTGAACATATTTGTATGATATGCACAATGCAAGTTATTATTATTATTATTATTATTATTATTATGATTATTAATATCTGTAAAGTAAAATAATGTGGAGACCCTGTATTTATGAAAAACTTGTGATTTTACTCTTAAGTTTTGCATTTGATTTTTCCACAGTGTGGTGACTGGTTGTTGGAGAGGAGAACTTGTGTGATCCAGGTATTTCAGTCTCTATTGGCACAAAATATGACCATTTGAGATGTCAAGGCCTAGGAATGTAGTAGATGTGGCCCTTGGAATCACAGAGCCGAATAGTGAAAGGAAAGATGAGAGAGTGACAGCTGTTTGTGAAATTTTTAGAAACCCCAGCAAGAACAAACCTGAGAGAGTTGGTCAAGGCTGCTTGCTTTCTCATTGCAACGAGTGCTATCTTGTTACAGCTGATACAGTCATTCCAGATGGTGAAGTTGAACCCAACATTCAATATGATGTGAAGTTCACTAGGAAAGATTTAAGCGAAAAATGTTTTCGTCTGAAGGACATAAAAAAGAAAGTTAAATATCACTCTGGGCTGGCAATATTTTTTATTGATTTGAATTCTCCAAAACTAAAACATACATGTAGAAACAAAACCTGCAGCATATTTAAATCACCTCTGACCATTACTGCCCTTGGTGAAGGGAAGAAGCAATTTTGTTACATTGGCAAAAAACGTTTTAATCTACGTGTAATTGTGAGCAGTAACAGCACAATTGAATTTCCTCCGGCACCTCGACCTACAATTCCTAATGGTTTAGTCATTTTGCAAACTGTTTCAAATTCAACTGATAAGGATGTAGATGTTGATAAGGATGTAGATGTTGTTGGGATTCAAAGTCAGACAAGGATTATCTGGGGCCATGAAATCTTAGGTGAGCTTTGATGACCTAGTCATGATGATTTATCATTTATTAGGTAAGAAATACATGTTCCAGTCTTCTGATCAAAGGTCCTATCATCCAGCCTAATTCCTCACACTCTCTCCAAAATGGTTGGATCTTACTTGGTATCTTGCATTATCCAACCCAAAATACATGTAATTGCACTTGCCATCCTTGTGGTATATGTATGCCACATGGAATCCCTCCATTGCGAATTAGATTGGGGTGGTGGGAATGCATGACTGCTTCCCAGGCTTGCTGCCTTTAATCATAGTCCCTGAAAACATTTTAAAATATGGTACAATGTTATTCTTTTAAAATCATCATTTTTGTGAGAACAACGAGGCTGAAAAACAGCTTATAGAACATGTTAAGAACATAGCTGAGACTGAAATTTCACTAAGAACGTTTTACTTTATCCATTTATATTATTTGGTCTTGATACGATGATTGGTATGAGTGTAAAACGCGAGTACCTATATATGAGCAATTTTTACTCTGTCAGATAGTGAATTGGTCATTTTCAGGCTGAAAGAAAAAGTTCAATGAAGTTCCTAAATTATTTACTAGATGTTTTGTTAGTCAGTAGTTCCAAAATAAACGAAACACTTTAAGTCATTTCATTTTCTAGGTGTATTAAAGGCTTTTTTGACAATTTTGGAGCTATGTTTTTGTTGTAATTGTAGATCACCATTGGATAAAAACCTGTGAATTAACCAGTAAAAAACCTGTGAATTAACCTGTAAAAAAACATGTGAAACAAGAATTTTCATGTGATTTTTCACAGGTTTTCCATTGGTCGAGAAAATTTCAGAACCTGTGAACAGAGAAATTTTCACATGGTCCGAACGTGTGTAAAAACCTGTGTAGAAACCTGTGCCACTGAAATAGTAATCTTTGCTAGTTGTAAATACCTATTGTGATAACTGAATCTGAAAGGTCATTCTCAATACAGTGCTATTCTGAGCAAAGGGGAGACTCTACTTGCAGGGTACACTGCACAGTGTTATTTAAAGATTTCTCACTGACATGCCCACCATCGACAGCTGGGTCACTGAATTGACTCTCTACCTTAGCTTAATTATCTTACGGAAGGCTGAAGATATAACTTATTTAACCTATCTATCTTTGACATGTCATCTCAAGACTTTTATGCCCTGTGAAGTGTACATTGCATTATAATGCAGTTCAACTGGCTAATGCAAATTAGTAAAATCCAACTAGTGGTCTTTCATCAGTGCTGCATTCTGATTGGTTGAGCTACTAGTAGGCTATAATAATTATGTTATACCCCACTAGTAGCAAAAAGCGCCGGCCATATGTGTAATGTTTTGGCCGTAAAAAAGGATTAAACTAGCTTTAACTTACAAAAAATGTGTAGTCTATATTTTTTTGACCAACTAGTTGGATTTTACTAAAATGATTATTATTCCCCTCGCCCTCGTAGCCTCTGAGTCGATAGCCCATCCGGCCTTCGGCCTCATGGGCTATTGACTCATAGCCCATTGGGGCTCAAGGAATAATTGTTAATTAATGCTACAGAAAACTGAATACTTTGCAAGTGTTTACAAAGGCACAAAATGG
>BLFN01000027.1:1407741-1413325 GCA_014634225.1 Acropora yongei | reverse complement strand
GTTACGTAGAATACCTCAGATCGTTTATTTATTTATTTATTTTATTATTTATTTATTTTTGTTTGTGTAATCCTTGTAAATTTTTAAGTGTCTTTGTTTACTTGTGAGAGACAGTAATAATGTTGCAGTGTAAGTGGCCCGCCTAGAATAGCAATGCTAACTGCGGGCCACCATGGTCTTGTTTGAATAATTGTGATTTGTTTGTAAATAAAAAGTAAAAGTAAGTAAAGTAAGGCTTCGGAAAATCTGACTTACAGATGGACTTACACAGACGATGAGATAGAGGTTACCTGAGCACTAGTACTAGTAACCACGAAAAGCCTAACAGTTTCCACCGCTGTCAGACATCTTCATCACAGCTACTTCTACACTCTTAAGTAGTGTCTTCTTTTTTTCATGGTTAAGAATAAATTGTACAGATTCATTTCCAAATCTGGCCAAATGAATTTCTTCAAAACCTTTCTAAACAGTTTTACATCAGAGAGGTCCCCTTCTGGACTTCTCAGACCCCATCATCATGTCTGACTCAGTGTTCTCCTTATCAGGCGGTAACCGGTAAAATTTACCACCGCAAGCAACAGTTCTTACCGCCTGCAACCTCTTGAAGGTTTACTAAAACTATATAAGTTGTCTTAAAAAATACCGGTCAGGAATTCTCCCTTACCTGCTGAACTAAAACTTAGGGAGAACACGGCTGACCCCATCATCATGCCTGATTGCAGACATGCTATGATTTCTCAACAATTCCATGGTTTTAACAATTTGCACTTTTGTAATGAAACAAACAAGTTACAATGTTTTGCTTTCTCAGTGATGATGATCAACAATAATAATAGTAATGGGAAGTCTTGTGTCTCTAAGCTATACAAGACTGCTGAGACATGACTGAGAGAGAAGTTACTAGAGAGATAACAATAACAATGAAAGTAATAATAATAATTATGCTAATGGCCACATGAACATAAGCAGCGTGAAGGCATTCAATTTTTGAGTAAAACACAGCAATGGAGGTTAAGCTTCATCTTTGGCATAAAGTTTAATTAGGTCAGCAATTTGCCTATAAAAGTTTTGTCAAAACTCCCTGGAATTTCATCAGATCTAAAGCCCTTTGTTACATGAAAGAAAAAGCCATAGAGAAAGAACTTTAAAACATGTTATGAGTACCTTTACTATGTACTCTTAATGTCTGTCAAGTGGACATGTGTTCACTGGTGGGTGTGTTAGGGTGGAGTGCTTCTGTTGTGTATTGTGAAAGTGGAGGTATGTTCTTTGTTCTTCTTGTAAAAACAGTATAGTACCTGTAGCTTGTGGTGACAGGTTTAAAAAAATAAGAACCTAGAAATAAGTTAAGACATTTTCAAGGTTTCATGAAAAGCAAAAAATTGGAAAAATTACAAAGCCAAAACTCTCTTCATGGAAGAAATAAACAACGACAATTTTTTTCCAAGGATTACAGATTTTCTAAAATGAGGGATCACAACTTGAAACTGACTTTTGAAGAAAATGGATTCACAGCTCTAAAGCTGTAAAGTTAGCATACCTCAATCTTGCTTAGAGGTCCTTTCCATGGGCACATTTCTCTCGATCGGCAAAACACAGCAAGATTAAGCATTTCCCGCCTGGCAAAGTTGTCTGGAATGAGCTAAGATTGCAAAGAGATAAAAAAAAATTTATTGCAAGAATGTAAGGAAATCCTCCAAATTAGTTGTCAATACAATAATAATTTGGTCCGCAATCATGTGATTGACTTCAGAAACACACACATGGTTTTAAAAGGTCTGATCAATCTACAAAAAAAATTTTTATCTTGAGTGATTCCAGCAGTCACTCAAACAGAACTCTATTTATAATGGTCCCTGAAATTAAAAACAATTGAAAATAATGTCCAATAACTGTTTTATTTATAACATCAAGGTAAATATTCTGCTACTATTCACAGAGATTGCAAATAATAATAATAATAATATTAGTATTGTTTTAGTATATGCTCACTAAGTGATCTCAACAACACTCAATCTCTTCATTTGCAGAGCAACTATTCAAGTTCAATTAACTGACATCTTGAAATGCAAGTTTTCTCTGGACATCTTGTTTTGTTTGGATCACACATGATTAACTCCTCAGGGAGTGAATAACGCTCAATCACTGAACGACAGTGAACCGATCAGATTGCTTGAAATAACAAAATTACTGAATGCATATGTACTGATACATAACAATAACAGTAATCACCTGGTACTCATCCAGATCTTTATTATCAACTGGGCACTTGGGACCAGTATCCCTGAAGACAAAGAGAAAATTTAAGCCCAATGAATGGGACACAAACCAACGCAAAAATAAATTTTGAAACTTTCTGTTGAATTTGATTTAATAAAAAGGCAAAACAATTTTTACAGTGCAGGTAAGTTATTAAAATTAATATCATTTAATTCTCAAAATGCTTATTTAACTGTGATAACTGTTGGCTCTTAGTAAGCAACAAAGTTTAGACGTTTGCTGAAACTTGGTAATTTTGTCTAAGCATGAGTTAATAATAATAATAATAATAGGAATAGTAATAATAATAATAATTCCTATTATTATTAGTGTTATTATTATAATTAGACATGATTATTTGAGCTGAGCATGGTGCAATCCTCAATGAGGATTTGTTGCTATAAAGCTGCAAAAGTATCATACAGGTGTATTGAAAGAGTTATTGCACAATTCAATGCTTCCAATAGTTGTTCCTAGGACAGCATATTTTTAACAATGTGATACTGCTGTTTGTTGAAGAGATCAACAAACGTTTGCACAACAAACACAATTTCTAACAATTTGATAAATATAAAACTAGAGATGAAAATGGTGAAAGTATTTTTTTTGGTAAAATTGAATCATTTTTTGAGGCATGCACAATGGCATGGTCCAGGGAAAATTTCTTTCCAGGCAGTGTGAAGGTGAATGGGCCATGGATAACTTGTTAGCATAGAAATCTTTGAAATCATTATTTTGATGTCCAGGGGACAGTACTTGTTCAAACACCATAAACACAGTACATCAATCATTCATGTTTCTTTTTTTTTTCTGTTTCCTAGGAGAGATGATAGTGTTTATCTAAACACTACTTGATAGATATCACTATTCTTTTGTTTCCCTGTTGTTGTTTTGTTTCTTGTATTATACGATGCATCCTGGGAGCAAACTTTTCAGTTTGTATATTTTCTGAAATTTATGATGCATCTTCTTGATGCATAAGATTGACTTTTGTTATTAAATTAATAAGAAAAACTAACGCCAACAGAGTTTGACATTACGACGACATCCTGTCGTCATTATCAAGAAAATGAAGAAAATTTACATAAGTATGTAGACGAAACTAAACCAAAAACAACAGTGTACTGTTCTAAACCAGTGGATCATCCAGTGATCTCACAAAGGAAAACCCAAAGTCAAGTGAACACTTTAGCATGTATGGAATCTGATTGGATGTTAAGACTTGGTCTGTACTTTTTAACCAGGAGCATCTCATATACCAGACAGTCCATCTTCCTTGGCATTTCTTCAGAACTGCAAAATTCTTGGCTAAGTCAAGAGATCTAGGACTGATATCATGATCTTTTTGAAAATGTCTGCAAAAGAACTGCGACAGTGTTCTTCAATTCTCTGAAAAAGATGTCGAGTTGTGAGGCCTATGTATAATTTCTGCATCGCACAGAGGACATAAAAATTTGTAGACCGCACTGTGTTGATTGATTAGAGAGGGCTTTTGTTCTTTTACGCTAAGCACATCGCCTAGTTTGCGACTCATATAGAATTGGGCTGAAGAGGTGTTCCGATTCTGTTGCTAAGTTGTTTCCTTAAGACGTCAGCAGACTTTTGGCCTTTGAACGGCAGCAGTATCTGCACAGGTTGTTTATCTGGCACAACACGGCCGGGGATGGACTCGAAACATTCGATAGCTTGGATTTAATCAAGGATAAGATTGTAGAATCGACTAGCTCATTGGGATTCTTCAGCCTAGAAAAAAGAGATCTCAGTTTTTTACATTCATCCCCAAAAAGTTCTTTCATTGAAGACAGACGATACGCACGATTTAGCATTGTTCTCAAGAGCAAGCTGTTTTGTACCTAAGATCAACGTGACTGTTAAAATATAGAAGTAAGCCACTATTTGTAGGTTTTCTGTAAACACTGGTACTCAGTTGGCGGTAATTGCGAAAAAAGAGCTCCCCAAAAAACCTGTCTGCCGACCATCGGCCCACAGGCTACCGACAGCTAACCAACAGGCAACCGAAAGCTAACCGACAGGCTACCGACAGCTAACTGACAGGCTACCACCAAGACCCAGAAACAATCAACCGATGGAGGGCAGTAGCAGTCTTGGAAACAACCCTTATTATTGCACATGAAACTGAAAGGATCAAAGTAGCAGATTATAATCTACAATTACTACCAGTGATAATATTAAAATTATAAGTCCTGCAAAAATATTTACAATATTAGAGAACTCGAGATCTGAGAACAAGAACCAAGACAAATACATTTTTTTTTACGCCAGACGTTAAGTACCTTGTTTTTGTCCTTGTCTTTGTGCTCACCAAATTTTATCATGTAACTTTAGATTAAAAGCAGCCAGTCATAATCTTTACCACTGGCTTTTTCTTTTAACAAGTTACAAGGAATACAAAATTTGTTTACAGCCTCAATAATATTATGCTGTATCTGTATAATAAAAAAAAAACAGTACAGTGTTATTTAGTTACATGTCCACTAAATTACAAGTCCACTTACCTACAGTTCTAATTAATCACAGTGCTACTTAGTTACAGATCAGTGCTATTAATTTTCAATGACAACAGTATAGTACATATCTAAAGACTGAGTTCACATCAATCGTAAATTATTTTTCTTTTCATTCTTTGTGGTTGAAAGAAGAAGACATACGTATTTCTGATAGATGCAGAATATTGAATATAACAAATAAATTTATTTGTATGTCTTTGGTTAGGAGACAAGGTTCAAAGTGTCACTAAGTGGTTCCATTTTTTTGTGTTATATATATGCTGGCCCTGAGTGGCCCTGAATTCTGTAGTTGCTCCAAAATAAAATAAAAATGTCTACTAATGAACTGTCAACCTGGTCACATTCTCATCATCAAGCACTAAAGTATTATCACCACCAAATATAATCTCATCAAATGTAAAGTTTACTGCTCAAATACAATAGGTGAAAAAGGCTGGATCATCATTGTTTGAAGCAAGTAAATTAGCCAAAGTTAGCTGTTTCCCAGTTAGTTGTCTGCAGTCATTAACCACCGATTATAAGGAAGCCGCCACAGTTGCAATATGCTCTTGAAATTTGTAAAGCGAAAGTATTGTTGAAAAATAACACATGCCTTTTGCTGGAGCAGCAGCTGCAAAGGGCCTGGTGTCCCGGCATCCGGCTGGCCAATAGTGCATGTTAATTTCAGTACAATGACTTTTATTGAATGAAAAAGATTGCTATTTGCTTTTTTTGCTGCCAATTAAAAACTGCCTGTCACTTGAGCCTGTATCCTAATCCTCTAGCATTAATTGAACAAATAATTGTATGATTCATTT
>BLFN01000027.1:1360446-1362946 GCA_014634225.1 Acropora yongei | reverse complement strand
TTAACGTTGCCTAAATTACATTTTGCCACATGCAAAGTGCCTGCTTTAATTCTGTTAAATTCCCAGTTTAAACAAACTGCTGTTCACACTTGGCCTCTACTTCCGAAGACCCTAAGTCAACTTCAAAACCCATTCAAAACACTGGTAGGTACATGTAACAAGGTCACTTACGTTCAATTAAATTATAAACATTAAAATGTTATTAAATGATGAAACCATGACAATAATGGATCGTTACAGTAATTAAATGGGTTATGATAAAGGAGACCCAAATTCTCATTTAAGACCATACCCACCCCACCCAACCACCCCTTAAAAAAAATTCTTAATCTAGGTTAAATGAAGCAATATTCTCATAAATTATTTGTAAATAAAACCTTTTCTAGGGCTTTTCTGAAACTGTTAACTGATTCAAATTCTGCAACTGATGCTGGTAAGTTGTTCCACTTATCTATCTATTCCAAAGTGAATTTTTAAAAATATCTGTTTGACAATAAGGCTTAAAAAGTTTATGATAATGACTATTTCTTGTTCTCCTGCTGTTACTGGAGGACATATAATCATCAATATTTGAATCAGAATTTCCTTTATAAATTTAACCAACAAGTAAAGCTTTCGACCTCTTCCCAAAAGTCTGTTTAAGTAATCCAAGGAACCTGTTTGTTTCTGTAACAACAGCAAATATATGTGACTTTCATAATAGATCTTCTGCTAAAAGAGCTCCAAGGTGCTTATGTCCAAGTACTTGTTCTAATAATTATTGCTTGTTAGCCATTGTGTAACTGCATGCAGCAGGATCCTTTGCCCTGGTAAACTTCATGCTCTTACATTTTCCTGCAGTAGATCTTGGGCACCACAAGTGGCATCATTCACAGACTTGGACCAAGCTTTCTTGTACTAAATTATTGGTTCTAATTATTTTTATTGTTTAGTTATTACCAGGATTTCTTCATTTCCTCACCCACCCTAGTTTTTCCTGTTTGTGATGTAATGCATTTTTTGTGGGTAATTCCTGTTTATCAAAATTGAGCATGCATCTATGTAATTATGTACCTTCCTGGACATTGGTATGCAAGAGAGAGCAGTAAGACCGTGCACTGGTAGCTCAGTTGGTTGAGCACCGGGCTGCCATGTAGGAGATCATGAGTTGGACTCTGGCCAGAGCAACACTCAGGGTCTTAAAATAAATGAGGAGAAAGTGGTGCCTTTGTAATAACACCCACAAATGGTTAGACTTTGAAGTCCTCACGGATAAGGATGATAAACGGAAGACCCCGTCTTGCAAATGCATTTCATGTCCATAACTTCAATGAGGGACGTTAAAGAATCTACACACTTTAGAGTGTGTTCACATGACGTCACTGTGGCCATGTTAGAGGAGTGAAATATTCTTTTGGGGATTGAACTCTATTTTTATACAAATCCCTCCTTTTGTTTCATTATGCAAATATGGCTTCTGGTCACATCAGCGAACACACTCTACTCACAAAGAGTTCCCAGTGTTGCTGTCCTTTCTGAATGTATGGGTGGGTTTAACAGGTCCACATCAGCTTAATAACTGCCAGAACTTCAACCTGCTGAAACAAACAATTACAAGATAATGAAATAGCATAGTGGACTTATTCTTATTAATCCCTTAGGTTTGCATGAACGAGAAGTCGGTGATCTTGGACCTGTGTATGGATTTCAGTGGCGGCACTTTGGAGCCAAATACATTGATATGCACACCAACTATGACGGCCAGGGTGTAGACCAGTTGACAAATGTGATTGATAAGATAAAAAATAACCCTGATGACAGACGCATCATCATGACAGCTTGGAACCCAGTCGGTAATAATGCTAACTTTTATGTAATTTGGCTTGATTAAGATTGATGAAGAGTACCCTGCAGTGCAACGGCCAACAGTTGACTGATGCATTTGCTTAACAATGATGGTTAGGATAATGAGACATTTGCCCAGCAGTCCTAAAAATTAAACTTCTTTAATTAACATCATTCACCAGTGAAATTGTAACATAGCTAGAAAATCAGGCAGTTAAGAATGTTCCATGATGTTAATGATGTGCATTGATGATTGGTGAGGAATATCATGCAATGTGATGCCAACAGCTCAGTGACACATTCAGGGTTATATCCTATCAAATTACGGTATTTGAGAATGGTTAAAGTACCATATTAGGAAGAGTTAAAAGCTAACATTGTGGGAGTTCTTGGCTTCAGTAGCTTCATGGTGGATAAAACCTTACAGTTACAGGACTAAGGTTTATAACATACCATAAGTATACATAATGTCATGTAGGCAAGTAAAAAGGTTCGGCCCATTGAGCCAAATAGGGTTGATTAGGGAGAAGTTTCTTGCCTTCAGTCATACCTTGTTCTTGCAATTTTGTGAATTCTGTTTTTGATTCCAGCAATATTCTTAGCCCCATGATTCCTATTATTTTCCTGTCAACAGACTTACCAATAATGGCACTTCCCCCATGCCATTCCTTTGTTC
>BLFN01000027.1:1165314-1197814 GCA_014634225.1 Acropora yongei | reverse complement strand
GCACGAACTTAAGCACAATTCTTTGACTTCACGGTAGTCTGCCAAATGACAACGCGAACTTTCCGAATTTAAGGTTTTAACGACAACACCCAAAGGAAAATCATTCAGAAACAATAACCCCAATCCTAGCTAGAAATACCTAAACACAAACAGAAACATTAAGTTAAACCCAAGATTACGCACTGGACACGTTACATCTATCAAAGTTAATCGTACATCTAACAACTTGCTACCATAGCCATGACATGAACGGGAAGGAATACTGCTTTCTGAATATGCACTGTTTGTTCAAGCCTCACCTTCAAACGTAACGTAGAACATTTTAAAACCATCAGCCATTTCTTCGTTGGTTTTCGAACTGAACTTGACATAAAGATCCTTGCTTCTTGAAATAAAGGTAACAGGATTGGAATACGATTCACACTGTAAATACGTGGTCTTTGAATAGGGACTGGAATTCTCACGCATGATCAAATGGTCTGAGCATTCCCTGGTCAGCGGTATTGATATATTTGGCATGAACATAAGTAAACCGCGTCCCTTAGGACAACGAATGTTCCAAACACATTCGATTCCCTTGGGATAGGGGTCAGGATAATTCGGCGATGTAATGACGCCAGTCATTGAGGTGAGGTTTCCACCACAAACAGTGTCTAAAAAAAATAAGAAGGATAGAATATCTCGTGAGAGAACTTTCCGGCTGTGAATCAGCTTTCCAAGATGCTGGAAAGTTGAGAGAGTCGCAAATATCATTTACATTCTACTCAGTTACATTAAAAAGCATTGAGATGCCATCACAGGATTAAAATCCAGAGCCTTTCTGTCAAGGATTATTAGTATTTCTTCCCAAGTAAAGCAATGAAAATGAATCGTATTTTTTAAATTCACTTACCCGAGTCGTCGATAAGTAAAAAAAAACGACACGTTTTAGGTACGTGAAGACAAATTTACTTATTTACCTGTGCATTGAGAGATATCCTTTGTTCCTGAATGCAGGGTTGTCTTGTTTCTCGGGCAACGGAAGCAGAAGTTTTCGGATCTGTTGGGCTGGTAAGATCCCCGAGAACAATTCTCACAACGCTGAGAAATCATGTCAAAATACGTCCCAGGAAGACATCGTTTACTTTTCTTTTTTGTTCCCGCTTTGTCCTTCATGCAGAAAACGCCATCCCTCGTCTTCGTGATTCGCAGAGACGTCCTCTTAATGCTTATTGTTTGATCGTCAACTGACACGTTAAGCTTACTATTTGCTGTAAGCGTACGTATTGCAGCAATTATTTTTCGAAGTCGTTCTTCCATTTGACATTTCAAGCAGGTGTTGTTACAAAATTTGGACGTGGAAATGACATTTTGATCCATCTCAACTTCGAAAGTTACAGACACGACAGTTTGACCATTTTTTACGCGACACTTTAAATTTGGACTGATAATTCTGCAAGGAAAGTTGCACACTTCCGGACTCAAAAGCCGTTGTTGAAGTTTGGCGAGGAATTGTTTTTCCTTATCCTCTTGATCGCATAGGGTCGCTTCGCTCAGTCTCAAGCGCACTTTCTTTCTTATCGTAATTATTTCTTCCTTGCCTGTACAAAGGAAAGAACCAAAATAGTTATTGAAGACTATGACAGGCATGTTACTTCCAATACGACTTGAGAAAGCAAGGTAAGATGTTCCTTAATTTAGATGCTTGATAGGCCATTTTCGAATTCATTTTAGCCTCTTTTTCAAAGCGAGTCTGAAGGCGAAATCTTTGTTATTCCATTAAACCACTGTGGGCGCTTATTACATTTTTGGCCCTTGAGGGTAGGTGCTTATTCGAGGGGAATGATATGCTTGAGGCGGGGCACCTTATTGAATTTTCACCATTTCCACAAAGTAGTAAGTTTACTTTGCCAAAAAAAAAATAATAATAAAGAAAATAAACAAGAACAAGCTGCAAAGCTGTACCAAAGTAGACTTTAAACATAACATTACAGTTGAAACTTTGAATAAAATTTCAGATGATTCTCATAGAATGTCAGACAATGAATTCAAGAGATTGTAAGCCAGTAAAGAAATAATAGTCAACACTCCTCATGGTCCTTTAGTGCACTTCAGCTTTTCTTCTGGGAAAGGGGCGCTTATTTACTTTTCCTACTTACAGGGTGGGCACTTATTCGAGGTGGGCGCTTCTTCGAGATTGAGCGGTTAATCGAATTAATACGGTTGCAATCTAAATTCATTCAGAAAGAAGAACAAACTACCAAAGCAAAAATTGCGGTCTTAAGACTCGCTTTAGAAACTGGAAAATAGTATATTAAAAGCTCTTTCTGTTTACTCACTCAAACAGTCTCTCAAATTTGGATGGAGTTTAAAGCCTTCGTTACAACTGCAAGAGACTCGCCCACCATCGTTCTGACAAATGTGATGACATCCACCGTTGTCAATAGAACAGGGATCGTATCCTGTTGCAAAAGAAAAATAAAAAATGCGAATTGAAAACAATGAAGACGTTTCGAACGACAATAACAATAACAGAGGCGGAGAGTAATGTTATCCAAACAATTAATGACTCTAAAGTTCAAATTCCAATCAGTACATTTTCCATTTTTTCCCATGTTGTCAATCATTGTAGTGGAACGGGTTAATAAATTACATCCAGATTTGCTGATTTCGATCACAGGACTCAGGCTACACAACACTCATTGAACTACCTTCGCATTGCCTTCCGTCTCCACGGAAACCAGGTTTGCAGATGCATTTGTGGGAGCGCTTGGTGGGGAAACAATTGGCATTTCTATGGCAACCATGTGTACCACTCGTGCATATTGAATCTATGATTGAAAATTCAAGAAAAATAATTAAAACTCGAGGTGAGAGATTAAAAGAAGCAGGATTGAACTCAATGATGCATGCTTGTCTAAATAAGCGTCATAAGGTGTCCCCTATTGTCTTCGATAGGCAATAGCACTGGTTCTCAAAAGTCCCGAAACTTCTCGGGCCCATTTCGTGTGCGTCAATTCCCTTTATATCTTCGCAACGCTGAGGTTCTAAACCATGAAACATTGCGATCCTCTTGGTTTCTTACGTTAAAAACACGTTAAAAGATCAGCTCTTCAAAACAAGAGGATTGCAGTTTGACAACTGGCTTTTTGGGCCCGAAAAGTTCTCGTGACTTTCAAGAAACAGGCCCCTGGGGTGCGTTTTTCAAAAGACCCGAAACTTCACGAGCCCAAAAAGCCATTCGTAAGAATCCGACCCGCTTATTCTGAAAAGCTGGTCTTTTCATATGTTGTAAAGGCAATAAAAAGTAAAATAACTGCAAAATTTCGTGACACGGAACACCTTCGTTTTGAATTATGTCACCCGAAAAGTTTCATAGGTTCTAAAGGGAATAAAAATTGTAATAACTGCAAAGTTTCGTGCCTCGAGGCCCCTTCGTGTTGAAGATACAAAGAGGATTAGGTCACAAGAAATGCGCCCGAAAAGTTTCGGGACTTTCGAGAAACAGGCCCCTGGTGAGATATAAGGACAATAGAGACCATAAATTCAGTGTCCTCCTCACGCTACTCATCAAAGAGGCAAATCAGTAACCTTACACCTCGCCCCGAAAAAAAACAACAACAACATTAACTCTTACCGTAATGTAAGGTGGCTTACGCTTTGACTTATAACGGGACATTTCGAGCATTTGTGGACATGAGTGATAGATAACTACCATAACTTTAACATGAGGACAATGTCATAGTACGAGAAAGTCAATATTTTAGTCAAGTGTATGACATCTTTTTTGAACTTTCTAGATCAGAAACCGATACACCGTTGGCGTAGAGTAAATAAAAATTTCAGTACTCCACATTTTTGCATCGCTTCGTGCTGTAGAAGGTTCACCTCATACTAAAACAACCCGATTAAATCTCTGAGTTTGAACTAACTTGCCCCGCAGGATAATTATCAACGGTTTCGCGAAGAATCTTTGAATTTTTGTATTTTTAAGATGTTCTTCGCTCCTCTTCTTAAACGAATCTTCGCCGAGATGAAAATAGCTCGTGGAATCGAAGAATGAAGAATATTTCCAACAATTACGTCGTCACTGCTTTTGTACACGAGAAAATTTGATAAGAACGAAGAGGCTTTGTGTGAAGAAACAACTGAGCACCGGATTGTTTGATTTTCTCTTAATTGATGAGTATTTTGAACAAGGAAAATATTTAAAACGTTTAGAGGGTCAAATCTCTGAAAAAAAAAATAGTAAAGAAGAAACTATCTCTTTCACCTTGAATGTAAGAAATTTCGTTAAAAAGAATTTACAGGGAAAAAAAGAATTTTTCAGAATGAAATAAAACAAACACTTCCCGTGAGATTAAATCGCATGCAATTGTTTCTTATATGATAACAACAGACCTATGTTCTAGCCAAGTAAAAACAACATTTGCTTTACAAAACATAAGCCGCCAACAATGCCATAATGCATCCACGAGTTATCTGATAATCCCATCAAGAATTTGTTCTCACGAAAAATGTATGTTGTTATTGTTCTCAGAAACGTGTTGTATCCGAACAATTAGTCCTAATACTCAAGTTGAGTTGTTTTTAGAGAGCTTAGCATAGAATAATGCTGTGACATATTGGCCCTACTGCACGCAAAATTCAGATTTTAAGCCAACGTGGGATCTCGCAGTGAAGAGCCCAGCCTATGTCCTCTGAGGGTACCATGGCTTTGTCTGTAATGTTGCTGAGGTCGAACAAGGGTGAAACAGCTACCTAAGTGATATGGTCCACCGCACGCATGAATACTAGTACGGTGATGAAAGCCTCACCAAGCTGGCGTTAGAGTGTCACCATCTTCCTTTTTTCGCAGTTCTCTTTTAGTTTCATCTGCGTTAGGTTAGGGACTTTGAGAAGGAATTAGTAACTCGAGAGTGACTGAGATTCTTTAAGAAGGTGTAAATATCGTCGATTTAAAGTTAATCTTTCGTATTACAAAAAAAAAATGAAAAGAAAAAAGGGATAATATATTGTCTACTGCTCCCTGCTGAGTAAGGACCTTTCTCGCAATTTTGGCTCCTTTATGGCGTCACTCCCTGAGCACGTTAAGTACCCTCTAATTGCTCACATGATGATGTCTACCACAGTACACACTTTGCGGTACGTAAGAACATTGAACCTAAAAGTTCGAGATTTCAAGACAATGTTAAGACTGTATCCGTGCCTGAGATTTTTTTCAGAATATATTTTTGCATGTCAAATATATCTAAAATACAATAAAATCTATTTAAATCAAAAAGTAAGCCATATTCTTCTTTTTTCGAGACCGCAAAACTACCCACGCAGTTAAACAATAAAACAGCACTTTAAAGAAGCTGTGTGGTCAGAATGTAACATGATACACTTCTCGACAACAAGCAGTCTGTGTATTTGATACCTCTATACCTTGTAAAACGGAAACAATTTTCTCTTGAATCTAAGAATAGTCCGATAAGAATATTCCAGCCTCATATCGGGAGGAAAATAAGAATACTCCAGTCTGGGCCTGAAAAACAAGGGAAGTGGCTACACCACGGGAGGATCTTCTGTGATGTGAGTTCAATTTTCACCGTTCTCTTAACGCACCAAATGTTTGACAAGATTGATGTGCGCTCAATTATTATTGGATGACATGCAAGGTGAGAAGAAGCCAAAGCTCTTAAACTTTGTCAGTTGAAATTCGGCAAAAACAAGTTAATGCTTGATCCAAAACGGAGAAAAAAATCTGAACTGTTGTTTTGATCCTAAGTTTGCCAGAACACTGCAACTATTAAACTGCTTTTATCTTATTGTTTCCTCACCGCAAAGAAGTCACAAAAACACAGTGATAAGATAAAAGAAATGCTTTTAGCAGTCCAGACTAATCGCTTTGACTAATAGCACGTGAAATGACTCATGCTTCAGTCGCGTTATAAAAGTAATTCCAGTAATTCCGTTAATGGCAGAGTGGTCTCCCTGCTTTTTGCGAGGCGTATATATGTGCTACTGATGCGGAACAACTCTCGGCAACTGAGGCTGTGCTGCGAGTGAGCAAATTACAAAACGCCCTAATTTCTGAGACTGTTTTGAAGTTTTTCAATTTAAAGAAGCTATTTTCTTACATTTTATCTCAATCTTTGCCGCATTAATACACTGAGGTAAAAGAAGGCAAAAGGCACCATGAGTAAACGTGAAATAATTTACTATACGCGACAGAATCGGTTAACAAAGTAATTCTTCCTCAGTTTCGTCATGAATCTGGGGTCCTTTAAAGAAAGCCTCAATTATTTTTTAATCCTGGGCCTTCCCATGGATATTGACGACGAATTTTGAACTTATTATGAGATCTTCCTGATAAAATTTGACAAATTTCTTGCACAATCTATATATGTATGACTGAAAGATTAAATTGAAAGGATAAGCATGTTTTTAACGAAAACATAACCAAATCGCCTTTGACATATCATCGGTTAAATATTTGTTGTACATAAACAGATCATTTGGATTCGATTTATAGTCTACCTGATTACACTCCCTCACATTGAGTTATAACACAAGAATTAAGGGAATTTTGAAAGCGTTTGTCAAGCCAATGACAAAAGTTAAGCTTATTAACAAGCAGGATAACGACGATATCCACTGTGTTCAGCAAGCCTATCGTGCGAATGAAGTAAGGATTTCCCGATTCTTTGCGGCCTATTTGTCTTGGATTTAATAGAAGCTATAATTCCTGAGGAAACGATTCTCTTTTAAAAACAGCCCAGAATTTGGGTCGAAAAACGATTTCGAACAATCTGCAACCCCGCCTCTGTCAAACTGAGGCTGACAGAACAGGTGAGAAAAAGCCTTTTCAAACCAATTACGTTAAGCTTTAATCATCGCAACTTGTTGATGAAATATCTCATTCGTTGATAATTCAATAAAACGACAAAACGAAATACTACGGACACTCGTCTATTCCGAAGCTAAAACCCGGATTGATTGAAGCTTATTGATTTTGAAACCGATTTAAAATAGAACTTAACACTAACCACAAGTAAGAGACCGTGGTACAAAGAAATACCTAAGTGGCAAAAAAGCGGGAAAGGTCAGATCCGAAAAGTGGGGGATTATGATAACCTTGGCGATCATAGAGAAACGTTTCTTAAGGAAGATTAAGAAATGAAATGATACTAATTAGGAACGTTTATGTCCCCTCTCTGAGATATTAGCTAAAACGGAAAGCAAGAGAGCTCAGGCTCAAAAGACGAGTGCTTTTCTCATCGTTCTTGGGGTTAAAAAATAAAACAAAAAAGCCTCACCCCCACCCCCAACTGTCAAATCGGATTCAGCCCAACAGGAAAACAGCATGGAATTTTCCATTCCTTTGGCCGGCTCCGACCAATCCTTCTTTATCAAAATGGAATGCGCTCCGCTGTGACCCCTTAACCTACACACTGAAAGAAGATCAGCGTTTTTGAGAGCGACATGCCCAAGAAAATCATCGATAAATAATTATTGTTGTCAGTTTGAAACTTTTTGTGATCGATTCCACCAAACAATATGTGATAGATTTCATGAGTAATTTCCTCGTCGGATTAGGTTTCTGGTCCACGGAGAAGTAATGGAGTCTTTTGTGGAGAAATGACTGACTTGGACGAAAAATAGCACAATGAATCAACGTTTAAAACGTCATTACTCAAAAAGATTCCTATCGCCGCGTGCCGTTGATAGGTGCAAAGCAAACACACGGAGTTGAAGCTTTAGTTGGTTTATTAGCGCAAGTGTGGTTCTCATATCTTCCTGTATGACACTCAGTTGGTCTAAGATGCTATTTTTTTTTAACTGGCGGTCTTCTTTGGCCAATATTGACGGAAATTGAAAACCCATAACAATGTTCATTTCCGGAAATTAGTGAAAAAGTGACAGTTTCGTAACAGACCGTATCACGTCTTCAAGTGATGATGGCTTCGAAAGACTCAAGTGTTCAGAAACTGTCGAGCTGAAAGCTCAAGATTTGTTTTAAGTCATTGAGAAAGACTGATAATAAATTGGACTTTCTGTGCTGCAGTGCTACCGATTTGCCGAACAAACATGTAAAGCCGACTTTTTTTTTGGCATGAGGCTAAGTGAGGTGTCACCTTTGCCGCTGAGCTGTTTGCATATGGGATTCATCATTAAGCAACAGGGAAATTTAAAATAGAATTAATCTCGTGTAAAAACCCATTTCAGTTAAGAGCAAAGAACCCATTTAAGTGTACAGGACCAATCAAGCGCAAAGCCGTAAGCCAGTAAAATGACTAATGAATAATATGTCTCGTTTGTAGTTTAAAGACGGGGTTTTTGACGAACAAACGTAGCAGTATTACTCAACAGATTACTGTGAAACTTATTCGGAGGAGTGCTGGCATATCAATCGTGAAACTCAACACGTCTTTGCTAATGTAAATCCAGCCTATGGCAAATTAAACAGCTACCCTTCCCACTGCTACGCCAAACGTTTTGTAAGCAAAATGTAAACACAGACATTAACAAGTCGCTCTTAATCCGCGTTCTGTAAACAGTCAGAGGAGAACCAGGTTATTGTGGGGGAAATACATGTATCGACTGCAATATGTCCTTACCTCTTCCCAAGTCCTTCCTGAAAGTTATTCGCACCTTGCAAAGCCCTGATCCGTTGTGGAAACTACCATAAGGAACTCGATTGAATCCTGCGTAGAGGAAGGTGTCCACTGGGGGACCATACGTCGAGGCTTGACCTGACAATGTGAACAGGTAAGGATTTTTTAATTTTTTCATTTTGGTCGAGTTGAGTGATTGCGTTCTCCATGTCACCGCTTCATCTGACACGTCAATGGTCAAGTTCGTTCCTTTTTCCACGGTATCATCTTTGACTTGCATTAGAGTGTCCCCGTTCATTGAATAACTCAAGTAACCCGGTAGCTTATTGGTGTAAATTCGGAATTGGCGGTTGTATACTTGTACAGAAGCGCAGTTGCTAGTGAAATCGTGGTTTGCACCGAAACCGTATGTCATCCTTGTATCCGCTATAGTGGCTGTCCAAAGGCGCGGCTCTCCGCCATAAATGAGCTCAATCTTGGCCTTTTTGTACGTTCCGCTAAAATCCAACTGGACAACAGCTTGGCCATCACAAAGACCTGGTTTCGAAGAAGGAGTTGGTCCGTGAATCACAGTGACTTGAGATTTGACGGATGGATTTTGTACATGTGGTGTGGCATGGCCTGTGGCGAGATCTATCTCCAATGCTGGAACCTTGGTTGCGCTGTGAACAGCTAAATGACATTGAACTACATGAGTTGAGGAGGTAATGAAGAACTCTATAGACATTATGTTAGAGCAGTTGATTCATTAATAGGGGCTAAGGGAGTCTTTTGCGCAAATCAATCAGCTACTCCTTCGTTGACGGAAAATTTTCTTTCGAGCAACGCAAAGAAAGTCGTTTTAAAGAAAAGCTAAAAAGGAATTTAAATATCTTAATCTGCTCGACATTCAAACCTTTTGCGTGAAGTAGAAGAAGAAAAAGAACCCACTGTGGTAATTGCAAACCACAGAAAGTCATTGTGCTTTTCTTAAACTCTGTGAACTGCTGGAACTGCTGCTTGCCGGCTTGAGTCAACACCAAGCGTCAATTGAAAAGCTTAACGCAAATCGCGGCTAATAAGTCGATGATTCGATTCAACTGACCAGTCCACTCTCAAAGAAAGTTCTAAAATTCCAAAGCACTGATTTGCTATGCTCCGCTGTCATTGACAAGTTGAGATTAACGCCGGACAGCGTCTACACCGCGAGGCCAATTAGCTGAATTGTTATGTGACGAATGCCGTTGATTTAAATCACTTATCGCTCTTCACCAGAGAATTCGCATATGCTCTTAATGAAGTGTAGACATTTCCTCTACTGCAGTCGCAGCGCAGGAACTGAGATCAGTCTCATCTGTTACAGATTAACACAAGAGATCAAAGATCAAATCCGTAGGTGCTATCAAATGTCCTTTGAAAGATTGCTGTCTCGATACTGTACTAATGATCCTAAGCCGCTAAGAGAAAATATTGTTTAATCCAAGATGGCGGTAGCATGCGAGCAGACTCTCTGGGGGACCAAGTAGGAGTGGGACCTAGCCCCCCCCCAGAGAACCTGCTCGCAGGCGAAGACAGTGGTGATGAATTTAGCTTCAATTTGTCTTAATTCATGACTGGCATTAGAGAGAAATTTTCACATAATCCGCGCTAATCATTTCTAGACGCTTTTCTTTTTTTTTTTTTAATGAAAACTGTGCTAACGCAGACGGCAACAATGAGTTTCAAGTTCTGTCAGTTTAACATTATACGATAAAAACTGATTGTCATCTCTGTTTTCTTAGCCTCACGCCCAAGAATCTCCCGCTGCAATAATGACCCCCATATGCTTTATGATGTTTTTTTGACAAGTGATGTGCAATCGATGTGGAGCTGTGGTTTGTAGCTAACTTTAGAGCTGTGCAGTCAGGCGGACGATATGACCACAGAAATATGGAACCACACCTAAGCAACGCTAGATTCATTTAAAATAACAGAAAAATACCTTTCTTTTTTCATCACGAGCTTTGCCGTAAACCTCGAAGACATTTAAATCCCATGGAATGCTTCATCTAGCTCGTTCATCATTGGTCCAATTTTGACATTTTGGTGTCTCGGCATGGGCCGGTTTTCGTCTGGGATATTTTCTGTCCTCTTTTCTCTGTCATGCCTCTTTTATATAAAGCTTCGTTTTACGGTTCGCCGCCTAAGCAAAGGGTATCAATTTCCTGGGCTTCTTTTTTGCTTTAATTAAATTTTGAGTGCTTTGACAAAACTCTCCGCACCAAATCAGAGTTGATGAGTACTACTTCTCTTGAACGCCGGTTTCTTAAAATAAAAATGTTACGTAAGACGCGTTGAATACAGCTTCCTTTTTTATTCCTTTCATTAATTAGAGACAAAGGCTCAAGAAGCAAACTTTTCAGGCGCTATCAGGTGCAAAATAAGGTTGCGGTTTTCAGTTAGTTTTCTTCAAAATGAAATGCTCTTGCGAGCGCCAATTATACGAATTATGAAGATTTAGATAATCTCCTCCAAGTTTGTCTCTCTAATGACACATTTTTATGATGTAATTATTCACAACGTGAGATCAAATTTTAAGAGGAAATCCACAAAGAGGGATTTCACTTTATCAGGCCTCTCAATCTTATCTATTCCGTGTCGGAAAGCAACGTTATTTCCGCACCTTTCGATTAAACAGAACTATTTTACTCTTAACTACCAGAAGTCTCCACCCTGGAAGTTTTCGATTAACAACAAGGGTTAACAGTATTGGCTATCAGATGAAAGATAACACAGTAATTGGTTACTAATACTTTTCAGGATTCCAGCAGGAAAAAAAATAACGATTTTAACACATCAAAGATGTGCTGAGAGACACAATTGTCCAAGTGCTTAAAATTCCTACGGCGACAAATGTTTTAAGAAGCATTTTTTTTTCAGGCAAAAGTCACATTTCTGAGTCCTCTGAAAAGTATGGTATGAAGATGCTAATTCCATAACGATTTGCCTCCAATGTCGGTATACATTAAAAGGTATCACCTGATTCCACGGTGTTGCAATGCATACTCAATGCGTATTCCGGCTGCACAAAATTCATTCCAAAACACCGCAGAGTAATGTTTCAGTTTGGACTGCTAGTACACGAGATCTATCGTCAAACGGAATGGTTAGTTTCCTTCGAAAGAGTAAACTAATTCCTAATCTCGTGCTATTTGAATAAAAGAAACAACCATGAAAAATATAAGCAACTCCTCCTGCCAGAGAATCATTCCGTTATAAAAAATATACAAGACTCCTTATACGACACAGGTTCATATTTCTACGGTCAAGTTGCCATTCGTCGGGCCCTTCTGATTTGCTGGACACAAACCTGAGTCTTTTTAGTGCTTGAAATACTTCATTCTACGTCTCAATGTATTATTTTTAACAACTCTAATTTGGTGCGGACATTTTTGACCAAGCAATTAAATTTAATTCAGAGAAACGAAATCAAGTTTTCATTGGAAATGTTTCCTGTGGCAGCGAATCCTCCAGAAGTCGTGTATTTAAATTCTTTTGCCTTCAGCCAAGAATGATAGCGGTCTTACCAAAGACGACAAAGCTCTATTGACAGGAATTCTGCTGAAATGAAAAATGAATAAACATTCCAGGTATTAGAACGATATCAGTCACCCCTTTCGAAAACATGGTTCCGTCTCACCATAATTAGAAGTATCATGAACGTTATCCGTCTACAAGAGGACAAAATTTCTGAAAAATCATTCATGGTTAATGCTATTGTGCAACTTCTTTGTAGTTTTCATTGGTTTCGCTCAATTCCTAAGACAGAAAACCAGAAGTTAACGCTGGGAGTTGTCAAAACTGCTTTTAGTAAAAGATAGACAATAAAACTCACCTTATTCAAGAATAGCTTCCTTGAATAAGAGATCACGAACGAAGCAAAAAGAGCTGCCCGAAATCCTGACATAACTTTTAAAAGTGCGTGCGAAGGAAGTGGCCGCGGACACATATGGCAAACAAAACTGGTTTTGGTTGCCAAAAAGTTACACTTTCAAAGTACTTTGTTTTTCAAGTTGTTCTTTTCTTTCCACAAAGCGCCTTAGAGCTTCCTAAGTTTCACTCCTAGTGACAGTTGCATTTATCGGATAGGAATTTGGAAAACAAGACCGAGTATCGTCTGAGAGTCCACTGAATTCTTCCACCAAGCAGATCAAGAATTTGGTTTCGGTTCCTTACAAACCTATTTTTATTATTGTTTCAAAAGTTGTCCTCCCTGCAGTACTTTTGACTCACACTTTCCTTGCACTTTGCGACAAAACTGCATCCAGTTGTCGTCGGCGACATTTTAACACTTTAAGTAAGTGAAAATTAAACCCCGTTTAATTTGATCAAGGGTTAGGTTTATTAGCCTCAAAGGTTGCCAAATATTAAATTCGCCCCGAGTTCAACCTTCACAAATTTATAAACTGTCAATGCCCAATGATTGCCCTGTTCAACACCCGGCCGTTAATCAAATGCTTCAGTCTCTTTAGATATAGCACGATGTCTCTAAGGTCAGATTGGCGTGCCAACAAACGTTGGATAATCCTGTTTCACAGAGCACTTGAGAAGATACCGGAACTATCACATAGTTGAGTTGGGCTTGATTAAATTAACTATGATCCTGTACAATTGAACTGCTGGATAATAGTATTAGTCCCATGCAAAACCAGCTCCGGTGAAGAAGAGATTGTGAAGCTTATGGAATTTACAAAATGATCGGGTTTGTGTTAAATCTTCGCAGAGATGCCATCCCAAGAACTGGGTGCGTTTTTCGACTTAAATTGTTCTTTACTGTAAATGGCTCTTCATGCGGGTGCTCTACTTATGATAAATGATTGAATAGAGCCGAAACCGATGATGGAATTGCACAAATTTCAGGCATCTTACGGAGCAACAGATAATTGCTTGTGATTTGAATAATTTGTAACTGAATCTGTCTTATAGGCGAGTTCTATTAACCTTTTTTTTGTTAATAGAATGGGCTCGGCCTTTTCTACCCTGCCAGCAAATTAGCGCTGAATATTGAATCTACCGATGCATAGCTAGCGGTCTACAAATGATTGAACAAAAAAGCTGATGACTGTGGAGAAAATAACCTTTTAACATCGCAAATTTCACAAAGAATTGCTATCAAGTGAGGCTACTTCATTGAATTCATACTTTTCCACTCAAAAAAATCATAAACTTCTTTTATTATATTGAAATATGATTTCGCTCGTTATCAAGGGCAAAAGTCTAAACAACCATAGATTACTAAGTTAAAAAAGCTTTTTAACAGTAGAGTTCAACTTTTGATTAAGATGCTGCCTTCGGTGAGCAAAGGCGCATCTCCTAATGCGGACAAAATGAACAAGAGGTGCCGCTGAACCGAAAACAGCCGATTACAACAGGCGTACGATACAGAAACGGAGAAATTATTGAAAACAATCTACTACAAGGTGCAAGACTTCCTACGAAAACAAGATAAACTGTTGCCGAGCCGAGGTAAAGAAGAGTTGTAAATTGCAGAGAGAAATGAAAGGTACCGGGCTTCGCTAAATTTTCTCATGACAGTTCTCATGACAAGAATGGCGGAGTAAGTTATGAAGTCTTAAGCTGGCGTGGTCGACATGCAAGCAAGTGGAACGTCCACGACAGCGAGAAGTGATCTGACAATGTAACTTCGCGTTTCTGCGATCACCATCAATTATTCCCTAAGTCACTTGGCTTACACAATGTGTTCTAATTATCCTGCAATTAAAGTCTTAAGAGCGCTTTGGAAATAACAAGAAAAAAAGTGATATTTTTTCGTTTAGCGCAATCATCGTTTCCTACACTGTAAATCAGGTCATTTCGCGCCGTGAATAGGAGAGATGTACAAAATGAAACCGTTCGAAAAAAGCAGAAGTTTTATTTTTCGTTGGTCAGTAAGCGGCATTCTTGTCGTTGACGTGGTATCTCATGTTCTTTGCTGACACTGCTCGCCATAGTAAGTGTTCTCTCCATCGGCGAAAAGGGCAGCTTGAACGATTCACGTTTAAAAACTAGCATTTTGTTGTTAGAAAATAATCAATAGTTATTTCCTTTCACTCATGTTTTAAATAACTTACCAATTTCTCAAGGGACACGATTGCGAAATGTTATTTCTGAATCAATAACACTTTGTCCTTGATCATAGTTTGAAAATGCAACGAAATCATTCTCCTAGTACCCATAAGACATCATATTGACAAACGACTTTTTCAAGCTATTTAAGACCTCAGTTTCACTAACACGGACAAATATGAAAGAACTACTAGCCGGTATTCGAGAATTAGGTGTTGGTATCTCGGGAGACCTCGGAAATCTTTCGTTACTCCCTGCTAGCTTTACCAAACGACATTAGCAACAAAGCATTTAAACTGTTTTCCGGCACAATTGTTACCCTAGGCGCACAAAAGTTCGACTATTTCTTGACGAATACACAGGCAATGTAATTGTATTAATTCTCGATGAAATTAAATCGAAAAGTCATATTATGCATCAATGAAATCAGTACTTTTAAACGTGTTTTACTATAAGCTTAATACAGTAATCTGTCTGGGGCAAAGGTTTGGAGAAGTATGTTGATTCTGGGCAGATTTTGGAAGAGGTTATTAATTAGGGCAAAATCTTTTGCCAATGGCCTCTTTTTCTGCTTAAAGTTGAACTCAAATGTATGCTACATTGCCTAAAATAAACCATAACTATTTTTTTTATTCTTTACTGGTTGTAATGGCGTTTACAGGGTAGATTTCCATGTCTATAGATGAATTTTGGTCAAAGGACAATGACTTTGAACGAGTGCAGCCCCCCCAACCCTTATTTTATCCAGTCGAATTCCATTGACACGGAACGCATTGTAGAAAATGGCACTCTAGCAAAGTTGCGTTAAAGTCGTAAACAAAGACTCTCGATCTAGTAAGCACAAGTACCGCCGGCTGCGTCGATTTGTCTTCAAAGCATGCTTTGAAGGGAGCTAAAAGACCTGTTTGTAAGGAAACAATAATCACAATTCTTAAGAGATATGTCATAGATTCTAATCAAAACAGCTGGGGTGGAGCAAACTACATCAAAAGGGCACTTACATCGTTGCTGGAGGCATTCTTTAAACATTAAGAGTTTTGAAGGGCGGAAACCAAAGAGAGAAGGCTTTGTAAACTCTGGTATGAATTCACGCTGACAAAATTGTTAAAAAACAAATTACAATTAAAAAATAATCTATCATGCTTGACGTATGGTAGCATTTCAGAGAGAACTAAGTTTTGAATCCACTTCAAGCCACTCTAATAAATATAGAGGCTGGGTCGCTAGATTCTGAGCTTATCAACCTACAGAGACAGGCTTTCCTTGCGTAAACATTTTGTCAAGAGAAAAATTTGTTTTCTGGCTGTTTGCCCGCAAGTAGGCAAGGCCAAAATAAGATAAGTTCTGCATGAGTGAAATTACGGCAAAGAGCTGTACAACACACTTGAACTTCACCCAAGGCGTACAGTTAGTGGGCTCCGAGTATCCCCTTTTCCGGATTAGACATGAACTTCTTATCTGCCTCCTTATTGCGATCGTCATCGCTTGAATTAAAATCTTACAGCACATGAAAGAATGCAACTTCCAGTGTTTTCCTGCCACCGAAATCCCCTGGAAAAACGATAACCTTTGATCTCAAAAAACACAAATTCACACGCTCACGCAAATCAATAATTCGACCAGTCGAGAAACACGTTGGTATACGCTGATGTTAGAAAAATTCTCACTAATCGACGATACTGGATTGAAATGGCAAAATCATTGCAAATCACTTTAGAAATGTTCTTTCATCGGTATCAGACTAGGTTTGATCATATTCGGTGAAACAAAAACTTGAAATGCCAGAGGTTTGCTTTATTTGCACGAAAATAACATATGAGGTCTCGTTATTTCCCAAATATGAAACCGATTGTCTATATGTCTGTGCGCAAGAAAGAGAATTGGCATGCCCAATTCCATTCACGTTTTAAGGCTTACTATCATTCAGGCGCCATTGAGTTCCACTGAGCAGTGGTTGGCCTAAATATGTAGTGATTTCAGATTAAACGTTGTTTTGTAAAAAGATGAGTAGTATTACCGCAATTATATTGAGCTTTCCAAACAGAACAGTGGAATATCGATATCAACTGATTTACGCGATTTGCAACTCAGTTCAGTGCTTTCCTCGAGATTACAACTTAAATCAATATCAAACCAATCACGGAATTTTGCCTTAAGAAGACATATTGCCAGTGACACAAGTGACGTCAGCGCCTCGTAAAGGCAAAATTGTACGCGCATCGCTAGTAATTTTTCTTCTTTAAGTACAGTCTACAACAAACTCCACACAATTTAACACACATGATTCAGCACTGCTTCAAAGCTTTCCTAGACAGAGGTCCTTGAAAAACGAAACGTAAAACCTAAATCTGAAAGAATAAACACTCAACTACCAAATTTCATTTCGTGCTAAACAACAGCGGAAATTAATCGCGCAAAGGGGTGTGTCCTCGCTGGTCGCCATCTCGCATATTATGTTATATTGAGCTGCCATGCAGCGACCTCAATATTTGGATTTTCGCCAAATCAAAAGAACAATAAAAAAGTATAAACGTCAGCCTTAAAGGGCCACTTAAATGCGTAAGCCGCAAAGATACACTTAAGTTTTAACCGCGAACAAGCACCAGACAGGACAGTCGTCTTGCCTTCACGAATGGTCGGCCATCTCAATTCGGCCTAGATCCAAAACAGCCTCTCAATCGATTTCCAAGCATTTCGAGTGTCAAACACAAAGGAGCTTCCCTGCAATACGTAAAGCTGGCATGTTTCACTTTCAAATAGCCGTCTAAAATGTCAAATTCTTAGAGTCTGAGCCACATCTAACAGAAACACGAAAATATGGTACATCAAAACGAGCTAATAAAGATCAAATTACCAGCCTGATAGCAAGATGACGATTCGAGCCCTGGCCCTTCCTTAGAGCATATAGAGAGCGCCGAAATTGTGATTCAACTCGCCGTCATTTGTCATTTGGATTGTTCCCAAGGTCCAAGTACTCGGCTGTACTCCAATGCAAACAGCGGCAGCTCACACATATCACATTTGCCGGCCGAAGCTACGTATGGTGTATGAAATGCGACTATTTTTCCGGCGTCAGGCGGCAAACTTGATATTGGTCGAAACGCAAGCTCTATGCTTAATTATTGAGTTACTTTCCAAAAAGAACAAAATAGCTTGTTATAGTCGGTTGCGTGAAAAGTTAAAACCAAGACAGACTCTTCCGCTACAATAATTTTTCCTCCAATGTCAAAAATAAAACAATTGTTGATTGGCTGTTACATAAGAATCAGATAGAAAAATGGCCAAAGTTTGTCTGAGATCGACCTAGGAATGCAAATGAGTTAAATAATAACCTCAAGAAAACTTTGCATTATAATTTTCAAAGCAAAAATCGGACAGACGATCAAAATCGAGCCCTTCACTGCCCTAACCAATCATATGTAACCACGAAGTCCATATTAGCGGCAATCAAAGAGCGGGTTAACAGGTAAAGATCGAAAACAAACATGGACGAGATGGCGCAAATGACTTTAATTCAAATGTGTTTTGATAAGATCTTGACAATCCTTTCAGTACAATTAACTTGAAATCCCGGTTGACATGAAACATATAGTAAAAGGCTTATGCTCCCGCATTTCAACTGTAAAATAACATTCGGCTTTTATTACAAGAATTTGTTCCGAATTTGTAACCTCATTAATCTAGGCATGGCCTGAGAGAGGTATTCTTTTATGTTGATATTTAAAAACCAATTAATGACTGACAAATGAATAATAAAGCAGTTGGGTCTTACTTTTATCGAACAAATCCCGAAAAACAAAATCTTGAAAAGCATCAAGGACTTGTACGGGCAGTTCTTCTTGTGATTACGCCAGCATTATTTTCGTTTGAAGTCAGAGGCATTTGGCAAAAAAAAATAGAGAGTAAATTGCACTAGTCGAAAAATGTAAACAACGAGCCGTTTGACAAATAGTGCAACTCGGCAATTCGACAAACAGCCGGATATCATAGCAAAATTACAACTTCCCTGGTCGGCTGTTGTAGCCTTTCCAGCAATTAGCGTTGGAGCAGACAATGGTTTTTGCGTGCGGACCAAATATGGACAATTCCCTATTTGGAGAAAATATTTGATTTTGGACGAGTGAACGCTGAGCGAAAGCTTTAGAATTACGGTTGACATTATCTTTTATCTCCTTGCAAACTATCACAAGCTCATCTGGAAGACCAATAACCTCAAGTGCTTGTCGAGTGCGTGATTAATTAAAGAAAACCCGACGAGGTGTAATTCATATTGGTCAGGACTGAAGCATCAGTTTTCAATACCTTCAGCTAACATTTCCTCATTATCTTGTATCGCAATAAGTTAAAATGAGAAAAAAGCCTTAAAGGTTTTCTTTAAAATGATCTTAAGACGAAATCCGATAGAAGGTGGAGCAATTTCAGGTTTTAGTGGACAAAAATCTGTACCAGAGTAATTTTAAATATTTCACAGTCATTTTTACATTTTTTTAAAGCTAAATACATAAATAATTGCCTGAAATAACACCGAAAAATAATTACCCATGCGAACGAGAGAAAATAAATTTTAAAGTTCAGTGATTTTGTGGAAACACAGGCAAAATTCCATCATCAGTTTCATTTCACCAAAACTTTTAAGCGTTTCCTACGAAGTTCAACATTCGTTTTCGACGTTTGGTGTTGCTAGAAATGACTTGTTTTGAGAAGATAATTAAAAGAGCCCAACAGAAGTTTGCAATACAATGTAAATAATCTTGGTACAAGATTTTTGTCCACTTGTTACTCCAACATCTGGCGGATTCCGTCTTAATTTGTATTTTCCCACGAAAAGACTTTGTATCAACAGGAAAAAAGACAATCAAGTATGTTTATCTATTTATACTCTTTTCCAAGCTATCTAAATCAACAATAAAAATATCTCATATCTTCATTTGAAAAATAAAGAGTCGCAAAAATTTAACGAAAATCAATTCCTCGTGTTCTGACAATGCCTAGCAACAACGGCCACCATAGCAACGACAGCAACACCTACGACCATTGCCGAAGCTATTACGACGATTACGACCGACGATACTACAACAGCGTTGTCGGAAGTATCCAGTTGGACGACTTTCTCGCATTTAGTGTTGTTACCAGCGGTGGACACTGCTGTGATGTTATGGGCTGCCAAGGTCTTATTGGTCGGTTTTTCGATATCTTCGTCTTCGTCGACGTAATCGGTGATCTCTCCGATGCCAGGTTCGCTGGGTATATGAACGGTGCCGATTTCCGATTTGCTGTCGGCGCTTTCAGAGGAGCTCTTGTCCTTGGATTTCTTTTTGTGATCTTTAGTTTTCTTGGATTTGGGAACGTGCAGGGTGATTGTGTTGCCTTCCACATGCGACGATATGGAACCCGACTCCTCGGTCTCCGTGCCAACAACGAGATAACGGCGCCCATCAATGGTGATATTACCAATAAATTTATGAACCCTAGCTTTCTTCGATCCTTTGGTTGGTTTCATCTTGGCAACAATGTGCTCTCTTCCTTTGCCCTTGATATCGTTAGGCTTGGGTAAAATCTTTTGATCCCCTAACTTGCCAAACACGGAGATGCCCTGTGGCAGGCCGTCCAGTCCTACACCCATTCCCGAGCCCACGTCATGACTGGTCAGTAATTTGCTAGTTGCTATTGGCCCTCGTTTATGTGAGTCCTTGCTGTGCTTGTTGTGAGCTTCGTCGATAATGTCGAAGATCTTCGGAATCTCCCGACTGCCGCTGCCACCAGCGGCATAAGCATTCGGCACTGCCGACTCATCGATAATGTCGAGAATCTCCGGCAACGTTTCGTGCGTGTGTGAAACATAACTAGCTGGCTTGTCAGTCATTTTCACCGAAGGTTTGTCTGTTGGCAGCTGGGACACCTCTTCCACGCGACTAGACGCAAGTTGCTTGGTGAAACCGTGTTGTCGAATGACGCTTTCCACGTCTTTGGGCACCAGTGATTCCTGGGATGGCCATGCATGCACTGCGACCATCTTCTGGGTGGGACGTGAGGTGATAGGGTTCACATACTTCGCAGACTGAGCTACAATCTGTTCCACTTCCTTCACCGTGTCAGAAATGAACGAAGCACCAGCGGCAGAGGGTTCGGTGGTAGGAACAAACCCCGCAACTTGATGCTGGAAGAAACCTTTCAGGTAACCGGTAGGGTGAAAAGGTTTGGGTCTCTGTGCGGAATAATCCAGTTTCTTTTCAGACGCAATCGCCGGTGGTATGGACGGAGGAAATGGGGCAGTGGTGGCTGGGGATGCTGTGCTTGCCGTAGTGATTGGTGTTGCTGTGGTCGGTGTAGTGGCTGTTGAAGCTGTCGTTGCCATGGTTGCAATAGGCTGTGCGTCTGCGAGTTTATCATGATTATGATCCCGGAAATTGATGATAATATCTTCGACATCCGAACGTAAGCTTAGCGGGTTTTGATTACCGTTGCTATTAGGTGCAAGCCCTTGATATTTCATGAACTGATTAAGTCGATTTTGGCTTGGAAGACTGGAAGCTGGTTTTGGTGAATCGTAATAAGAATTAGGATAAACATAATCGCTCATTGTCTGATCAATATCGAGTTTTTCCCTCCACGGTGACCAGACCCCCCCATGCCGATCAGGACTCGCACTTTCATCCGCTTGAGGGTACATCACAGGCGCGGATTTGCGGTAATAAAACTTCAGCCTTTCCACCATGACTTTCAAAGTGTTGGGCATGAAATCTGCCAGATTATGATACTCGCACGGATCCCACTTGATATTGAACAAGCAAGGTTTTTTCTCTGGGTTACAAATAGGTGCTTTCGTGTACAGCAGTGGATGAGGGTGTTTCACAGTGCAGTCCACAGAGGCTTGCTTCAATAACCTCGGCTTCGTAACCTGGTCTAGCTCGTGCAGGCTTTCAGGCCTGGGGTACCAATCGCTATAGAAACTGCGATTTTGATGTACGATCATTTTGTAGTCCCCAATCCTGAGAGCTGCCTTCTTCTCTTTCAAAGAATCTAGGCCGTGTAAGACCTCGTATCGTGGAGACAGGGCGTCGTTGGAAATCGTATCCCAGACGTTGAAGCCATCAATGGGGCCCAAACTTTTCACATCCCCTCCAGCCAGGGAGTAGAAAGTTGGGAGCCAGTCAGAGGCGTGAAGTAGAGCGGTTGAAACTCGACCTGGGAAGGAATTAAAAAATCGGTCACAAGACAATTGCAAGCTTAAATGCAACTCATTTTGCACGCGACTCGTTTGCTTTCATTCTCACAGAGAAAAGAAAAAAGAAACCCTGCTATCAAGGAGCTGTTAGTCAAGGGGCGATTAAGATTGCGACAACAGCTGTCCGATTTACATGCAAGCCGACTTCAAAAAGCGGTACAGAGTGTCCCCTCGCCCTTGTCGATAACGTCCCCATCATTTCTGGCGAGAAATGCGTACAAGTGAAGTGACCTCCTAAATCTACTCCCCAAAAAGTCAAAAATAGTAACCCCAATCCTAACCTATTCTTGAGTTTCACTCACGTAATGAGACGGCCATGTGGGTGTACAAAACAATGGCGAGATGTCGCACAAGTTTTGCATAATAATAGAATTCCCAAAGACTTTTTTCGTTATTGTTCTGCACACCAACATGGCCGCCGTGACGTCACGCGAAAAATGAGAATAAATAACCCCTTGACCTTAAGTCAAAAACATGTGGTTTAGGCTTAAAATTAACAGGACACTTTGTGTCTCCCAGTATCCTGAAAACATCGACTTCCCCCGTTTGTACGAACAGCGTTGAATAAAGTAAGAGGGCACCGCCTACTCTAGGCTACGCAACAAGGAAAATAGAAGGAAAGTAAAGAAATCATGGATGTAGACAACCTCAATCTTACCTCTTTTCTTGAGAAGAGGGCTGTGGACAAATCCAACGCCACGCACTCCACCCTCCCATAAAGTATTTTTAGCACCACGAAGGGGATAATTTGAGCCCGCACTTGAGTCTAATCCACCAGCGGCGCCTCCGTTATCGGTGGTGAATATTATGATGGAATTATCATAAAGTCCTTTCCGCTTTAAGGTTGTTACTATTTGCCGCACTGATTCGTCCAGGGCAGAAACCATTCCTGGAACAAAGAAAAATTCGATCGGTTCTAAACTGTTTTAACTATTGATTATCCTTTTTTCCAGTGAAAGAAGCAAATGGGACCATATTTTCGGTCTTAATGCTTAATTCCACAGTTTACATCTGTTGCAACAAGTTGAAAAAACACACCAGCAAAAGTTCTTCTCTTTTCGTCTGCGATGTAACCGAGCCTGTCGAGATACTTTTGAGGCGCCTGGAGCGGTTGGTTCCCATTCCCAACATGCACTGCTTGCTGTGCAAAATACAGGAACAATGGTTTAGAGCTGTCGTGTCCGTTGATAACCTTGTCGGCTTCGCGAGTAAACAGCTCTGTGCCGTAGGTGCCAGTCTCATTGTACACCGCCTGATGAAATAAGATGAAAGGGTAGTTCTAAAATAGAAGTGACAACACCAAGGCATTGTACTTAACAGCAAAACAAGGATCTAAACCACACTCGCAAACAAAAGCTTCTTATCATTTAGAGGAAACATATCTAAACTTAGCTTCTCTTTACGACGCCATCTTGAAAATTACCACCACGCAAATGTACTGGCACTAGATTTGTATTGGCCGGAACACAATAGACCTTTCGCGCAATTAAGATTGAGTTAACGTTTTCAAATTCTCACTACGACCATGGGCGACATAATCACAGTGATAAGAAAATGATCTATCAATTTTTTATGACCATGACGAACTCCGACGGTAGAACCTGATACCTTCCGATTAATAGTTCGGTATTTCCCTCGGGGAAACTCGGCAAAAAATCAGAGTCTTCTGAACTAGGAGTCGAACCCATTCCCCAAGTTCAGATTGCGGTTTGGCATGCTCAACCACTAAGGTATAGATAACAAGTGAGAGAAAGGCTACAAAATCATTTGGCGATGACATACTCACAGATAAATCTCTCCTCAAGTCCAGACCATAACTTCCGTCATAAGTCACGTGATTAAAGTAATCCTGACCGGAAGTCCAAAAGCCATAGAAAGAATCAAACCCCCTGTAGGTGGGGGTGAATTCCTTGGCGAAAAATCCCAACTGCCACTGTGAGCGTAGAGAACAAACAAGATTAGGTTTAAAGTCATTTAAAAGCAGGTCACGTTAGTGATAATTTCAGCTGTTGGTAGTAATGTAGTCAGCTTGCGACTATAACTGGGTGGTTATAAACACTATTTTTTCAGTTACTGTTTTTCATCAGGAGCCGATGATTAGGGGCATACAAGTGCACTATATTCCTGTCACGACGTTTTTACGGTTAGCGCTAACCATGTTTCGAGCAAGCGGCTCCAGGTGGAAAAAGCCAGTAGCTTTTGAAATGTTGGATGAAAAATTTTTTGTATTCCTTTGAATGTTTGATCAGCCTTGCTATTTTCATTTTCTTTTCATTAAGAGTAGTTTCGTCTCAGGAATAAAAATTCGTCTCAGTACAGGCCAAAATGGCTCATGCAGCCTTTTCGACCGAAAGCTGCGAGGAAACTAAGCTAAACGTGACAGACGAGTAGAACGTTGTTCTGCTTGATACTTAGAGCACATGCAGGCTAAATACACGCGTCGCGCGAGACTCGGAGGACACACGACACGTGGGGAGCACGTGTGTCGCGTGTCCTCTAAGTCTCGGGCGACGCCTGTATTTCGTTAGGCTCGATTTCTGCCGCTCTCTCGGTTCCGCGTGCCTCCCTGAGAAGAGACGGCTGGACGCGTGACCAGCCGATCGTGTCTGTGACGTAATTTAATTTATGCATGTTACTAGCTTTTCTAATGCCTTCCGTTGCAAGTCTTTCAAATTTTCCACTTTGAAACGGTCTAGAACACGATCACAAGCCGAGTCGAACAGTGCCTTCGCATCCGCCATCTTGAAATTTATTCTGATCTGCCTGCTCGATCTGGGCAGGCAAGCTTCTGATTGGTGGAAATCAACAATGTCTCGTTCACGCGTCCAGCCGTCTTTTCGGGGATGAGCGCAGGCTCATTTCCCGAAACAGCGGCTGGTACTCGAGCCTAGTATTTCGTCTCCTCTCGCAATTCTTTGACGAGATAACAATCTAAAGAAAATGTAAATGCGCCGCAGGATTACAACTTAACACGGTTTCTACATACTTAACTTGCAATTCGAAACGCCTACCTTTCCTACGGCATGCGTTGAATACCCCAATTGCCGCAAGTATTGGGGCAGTAACTTTTCTGTGAGCGGCACGCCAAGGGGCTGTTTATTATGAATTGTGTCGTGTTGAAGTCCTAAAAGAGAATCAGTGGTCGTAAATTCGACTTCGGACGGACCATCACCCATGGTCGAAAAACAACTGAGGAGAAAGTGCTGCCTCTGCAATTACACCCGCATATGGTTAGAATTTCAAGTCGTCTCGGATAAGGACTATAAACCGTAGGCTCCGTCTCACTAATACCTTTCATGTTTATAAGTTCAATGTGGGACTTTAAAGAACCCACACACTATTCGAGAAGAGTAGGGTATGAAGTTCCTGGTGTTGGGGTTGCACTTTGTGAGTGTATGGGCGAGTACAGGGAAGTGATATACCGCGCATGAGACATAGTCTCATTCGTATATCACCTTGCATTTCTGTGCAAAACTGGACAAAAACCGGTCAAGCTTTAGAGTGCCTCAGGGAGACTCGGTTGAGCAAACGCACTATGGAGAATCTGAATGTGACTCCTCCCTTCTCGGGCTTTTGAGGGCCATTTGGAACAAATAAACTCAACAGGTTAAGAATCTCAATCGTCACGAGGCAGACCAGTTGGTTATGTATAATCGGGCAAGTTCCAAACACTGACAAATCTCGCTGAAATTGTGCAGTTTCCACGAACGAATCTAGAGCTACAAAAATTGTATTGAGTTGAGGCGACGAAAGTCGCATGTGCAAACGGAAAGAGAGAATGTGATAGTTCAGATTTGTTGATAATTGTAAACGACAAGAACAAATATTACCTAAATTGAGGGCATATTTTCCTGTCATGAAAGCCGCTCTCGACGGAGTGTCCATTGGTGACACGTAATAATTATTGAGAATTACTCCCGAGTTTGCCAGACCATCCAATGTCGGCGTGGGGATTTGGGGCGAGCCGTGAAAACTGACGTCATCCCAACCCTAAAATTACGAAAGTATTTCATGAACAAAACCATAATAAAACTGAGTTTTTTTCATGACGACTTTATCGAGCCTGTCTTAAGTTAACGCACACAATAAGGCAAAATATAAAGGAAAATACAGGAGGCTGGTCAGCCAACCAATAACGACACTTACTAAATCATCAGCAACGATCATAATAATGTGCGGTTTCCCTGCATATTGAGCGTTCTGTGCATTTCCCCAAGAAATCGAACAGAGCAGAACACATATTCTTAGGACCAGTGATCTAGGGCTACGGCGAAGAAAAGCCACGTAATCTGAAATGTAGAAATTAAATAGTTACAATGACAATTGAGAGAGATGATTCTTCAGCGTTCACACTCCTTCCATCCTTAGGGGTTAAAAGGGGATCAACTGTTACCATCTCACTCTTAAGGAAATTACAAGAACCAAAGAGTTTTTGTTTTGAAATGTTCAGCAAGTGTTACAATAATTTGTCTCAGGCTGAATTTACATGTCACGTTAGGTTTTTCATTCCTTGGCAAGATAAGAAATTGAAACAAAGACAACGTGGATGTTATAAAAAGCATTGCTTTCACTTGAACTGTTTTCAGCCACTATCTCAAATACAGGTATCACGTAATGGACTCAAAAAGAGAGCTCAAAATCCGCTGCAGTTTGACCAGTAAGAATAACCACCATAACTAAGTGACTCAGCACTTGGAAGCTTTCTAGGAAATCGGAGAATAATTTCAGTTAATTTTTTTCTTAATTGACGGAATCTCCTACAGTCCTCCGGGTATTCTATGAAAAGAAAAACCTGCACCAGTGCTAAGAGGAAAACTGTTACCTCCAACCACATAAAGAGGTCATCAATGGCAGGTACCAGGAGAAAGAAATGCGAGCAACGATCAACAGGATAACAGATGCGAGAATTGTGTGAAATGCTCGAAAATAATCATCAAAAATTGTGCTCGCTTGTTTTGGTTTTTTTTGTGATAATGACTTTCACCAAAACCGACGAAGACTTATTTAAACGCCTCAAGAGAAAAAGGACTGAATGTGAAGTTTGAAAGTTCAATAAACGTTCAGTCTTACACAAGATTCGTGAGATTTTATACGTGGAAGATCTTCTACTGGGAAGTTTTTCTGATGCGTTATGCCGACATTTTAGAACTAATTACTCCTCCCGAAATATATATACTCTTGTAAGATTCTTGTCATTCTTTGTCGTTTTCAAAAACTTTCAAAACAGAAAAACGACAGACGAGAAATGAATGGAAAACAATTTATAATTTGAATGAGGTGGTAAGCAATAATTTTAATTCCGAGAATTCTATGGGAAAGAAAGAGCTGAAAGTTCAATGAAGCAAATTTTTCGGTAAAAACAAAATAAGGCAGTTTGTGACAATGAGATGATTTAAAAGGAAACTGATTGGAAAGCCACTTTGCTTGAAACTCATGTCTAATGCACTTGTGAGAAATATTTACCAAATCACCGAGTAATGTTCAGTTGCTTGATTGATTTGCAGTTAATACTTATCAGTGTGGGATACTCCTTTTTCTGTATGTTTCGACTTTACTTAAGACTAAGCACTCTTTTAAACTCCTCTCAAGACAGTATTCTGTCATCTCTCGCTTTCAAACTGGGAAATTTCATTTTAAGAAAAGCGAAAGTCAACCTAAATACACGGAAACTAAAATGCACCGTGGATATTTCTGTTGAAGCGAATCCTTGCAATTCCGATTCCGGAGTTAACCTACCATTCCACTTTTCGTTAGTTCTTTTGTGATCTCGATGACTTTTGTTCATGACTTATTTATGAGTAATCTTTGCTTTATTTTGTCAGCGAGTCTTATCCTTAATTAACGCCATAAAGGTGCTTCGCATCGTAAAAAATTCTTGTCATCTCTCAACTCAACCAAATAATAAAAATTGATTTTGCTTTGAAATTTCCCAAAGTGAAACCTTGACAACAACTGAATAATCATTTTCGTCAAGTCGAAAGAAAAGTTACTTTTCGAAAAATATTGTTCTCAGCTCTCGTCAAATAACACTCCACTGTCTCTTTCAATTTCTTTACTACCAGAAAACAAATTCAAATGCTAACATAATGAGAATCCGAACGATTACAAATTAACTTGACTTTTACGTGCGTCATAATAGGCCATAAACGTAAGTATCTTACCTGGTGAAGACATCCTGATATTTCTTTATCCCTTGATCCTTAGAACACTTCGCAGCGTGAAACTAACATGGTCCATTCCTTAGAAAATCGACTCAAATGTTCTGGCACGGCTAATGCGCCATTTTGAAGCAGAAATAATGGTTTTTGATAGCTGCGTTCAAAACAGCCACAGTGAAAAGACCTTAGTGTCTGCTTGAGATTACAAATGCCAACAAACCTTATTTCCTAATTGGCTCTGGATCAACAGGTTGCACCCGCTCATGAAACTACCGCTAAATTATTGAAGGCGCGAAAACGACCACACGAGAATCAAATTCATTTGCATTCGCAAGTCAAGCGTAGAAACAACGGATGAAGTGCAGCGAAACGTAGCTTATCATTGATGACAATCCCTTTCCCACAAGTTACAATAAAACAGATTGAACTCAAATGACGAGTAGGAAAGAACTGTCGCTGATTTCACAGTTGACAATAGGTCTTATGAACAAAAACAAAAGCATTGTAAGGGCGTTTTCCACTTGAACTATTTTAGTTTGTTAGCAGATTTAGAATCCTTCTCGATCTTTTCTGTCGAAAGACAACAGATAAGACCACCTCTTAGAACTCTCACATATTTTTTTTTCTCCCAAATAAAGGGAAGAACCGTTCTGAAACAATAAGGGAAACGTCTCATTTGGAAAAGAAATTCTATTGCACTGGATAAATCAAAGACCTCCACAGTCGATTGAATCTTTCTACTTATTGCGAAGAAATTTCACTCACTGGGAACGGAGGTTAATTAGCTTTCGTATGAAGGAAAAGTTTAATTTACTAGTGCCGGAACAGAAAACATCAAAATTCAGTCGGGCTTCCTTTAGTTCAAAATTTGCCCTGATTTGGCCTTGTCGGCTATCCCCGGGGCAAAAAAATTCCGAGGGCGTGTTCAAAACCATACTCGTGTAACCTTTCATTAACTTTTCCTTCAGGCTTGAATGTGGTGTTCCGGATGATACCAATAATATAACAGATTCAGTGGAAAAATTCATGACAAACCATTTAAGGAAAATGTTGCACAATGATACATTCTTTCCAATGCCGGGTACTGGCTAAAACTCTCAGTCGGCGAAAGCGGGGAATGTAGGCGACAATGTCAACTAAAACATCGCTATCAGATATTAATTTTCGCTAGAGATGGGGAACGTAATTGATCATAATTCCATCCCGGATACTTCCCCGCTACAACAAGCACTGCCTTGAAGCACAGATGGATAACAAAAGATTTACCGTTGTGGGTTAACGTTCTCGACCAAACTTGGTCTCATGATGCCTTTGCGGTAAAGAAATGCATGCACGAGTGACGATTTGAGACGTTACTGAGAAGTCTCGGGATTTGAAGAATCGGGCTGCGAACAACTGGGCCCTGGGATTTCATTACTTAGCAGTACACTGACAATTACAAAAGAACTTGAAGATACTTAACACCTCAATATAAACAAAACAACTCAAATATTCCTTCTTTAAATTGGAGGAAGGTAGACAATATCACTGTGCTTTTTCGTAGGATGAGGATAAGTGAAAAAGCAGTGCTTTTTACGTCTCGAGGTTTCATCCGAAGATAAACTTGGCAATGAAAAACGAACTCGAGTGCGTTCAAACTCTTCTTTCCTTTTTCTGGTTGCCATCATTTTGATTAAGCGTCTCTGAAACTGTCTATTTGTCGCTTCTGTTAGCACCGTTTGAGCATAGCGCCCAAGAGTCGGATATTCTTCGCAAACTTTTCGTTCAGCATCGACAATCCGATGAAATTCCTGCTCAAACTCGCGATGCAACATGTCCAAGGTTTTTTCAAGGCTGGATTCGAGAGTTGAGTTAACAGCTTTGGCATATCGAATAGCATTGACCACTTTCTTGTGAGGGCTTGTAGACAAGATACACTCTTCGCGTTTCATGCGTTCCTCCATTATGTCCATAAGAGAACTGTATTTCAACGCTAACCGTTCCTTATTCCGAAGCCCGAACGAGTCCGAAAACGACTCACACTCGAAACCTTCACTCCACCATTCATCTCGAATACTCGCAAGGCCGCCTTGAGGAAACTGACGGAATTTGGTGCCTTTCATGAACAATTTCCCAGTTATTCTACCTTTTAGTTGCTGCGCAATTTGTAAGCAGTAAATTCGAACTGAGTCACTTCCTTTCAACGCCCCTGTGTGACAACATATGCGCTCGCTTGTTTTCTTTCACGAAGAAATTATCACTCAAAAGACACGAGAGAGACCAATATTATCGTGCAATTACACACAGAGATTTGAAATGCAATTTATTTTCCAGACATTTCTAAGTGAAACATTTGCATACGAGAAAAACCTGTTAACATCATGCTCGTTTGAAACAAACCCCACAAAATAAGTGGCCATCTTTCAGTAAGCGAAAAATTCTAGTGACTTTATACAACCTATTACTGTAAGGTAAAATTCAGAATATTAATTTTGGACCCCTTTTTTTAATATTTCCAAGTGAAAAAAAAAAACAGCCACACTAAAATTTAAGTCGTTTGTCTACGTCAGTTTTTAAAAGCGAAATTTCCGGCACAGTTTGTTAATTTTGTGAAAATCTTCTAACAATATCCACCCGAATTAAATTCTAATATTGATCTATGGACGTTGTCATCACGACGAAATTAAAAGAAAAAAGGCAAGGAGGAAAGAATTAAAACCCATAATGTCAATTCCGCGTTCTAAAAACAAACAGCACAGCCAGAGAAATATGATTGCGTCCCAGTTTGTTGGTCAAACGTGCCGTAATGCTGTAAACAATATCTAGCCGATCTTTTGTAAAAACGGAAAGATAATACAACGAGATTGTTTATCAGATTCCAGGTTGTTTCCACAATTACAGCTGAGATTTGACATCTTTCCCATGCATTTCAAAATGACTTATTTGGCTCTCTTGCAAAACGATTCTCTACGACACCACCAGTGACCAGTTCCCACGCGAAGAATCCCCCACAACGCTTTTAGAGTCGGTAAGAAAGTCCCCATAACGCGGAGCGAGTAGTAGCCCAGGTTTGTTCGCGCGTGAATCACCGGGAGTTGTAATCATATCCCTTTGCCGCGTTGTTTTCTATTGGTTTGGTTGTTGGATCTAAGCCATGTAGCTTCATTCGTGTGGCGATATCACACAAATAATCTAAACACTCGCACCTGGCAACACCAAAAACCTTTCATTAAAACCTGAAACCTCCCACTGAAATCCGTCATAACGAATATTGTAAAAGCAATTAAAATTTTTCCATGGTTTACTTGTTCAATGAACCCACGCGGGATGTTTAGGAGCCCACGAAAACAGGCTTGTAAATCACGTGCGTAGTTTCATGAAAAAGCCATTGCCGCTCCTGGGAAATTCTCGTACAAATGAGATTTTTCCATATAGCAGTAACAAAAAAAGAGAAATTTCCGAACCCTCCCGACAGACGTTGAACCTATAACCTTTACAATATTACTTCAAGCAGCTTCACCATTGAACTTTTGGAGGCTTGGATGAGCAAGGTCGTTAGACAAGCTCTGGTGGCAATTGTCCTGCTAGACTCTAAGGGCAGAAATTCCGGCAAAACTGTCTCTCTCAAGTGTATATCAAAGTAAGTGGTTACTACTGACTCTGTATAATCAATGTATAGATGCAAGTTTTCGATGCTGGCTTGGGGAATCTCGGAAAAAAATCGGAGTAATCCGATGCTCTAGCACGGAGACTCTAAGGAGCTGTGGTGACTCGGGAAAGTCTGAAATACTCCGAGTAGGACTCGAATCTACGACTGATCTCCCGATAACTATTTCGGATGGTCCACTACTGAGCGATTGGATATTCGTGGGAGTAACGCCATTAAACTAGATTCAGACGAGGAATTTTCGCTGCAAGAACTGACATCGTCGAAATGATTTGATTCTCGCTGATGTTCTTCCACAAGCAGTGACGATAGAGTTAAACCTCGGTAGATTCATGTCGAGAAAAAAAGTTCCGAGGTAGAGTCGGGGAATGTGACATTTGGTGATATTTGTGATTTGTTACTCTTGCGATTGCCTACATTTCTGAACATGGGTGGAAATCTGTCATGCCATGCTTATCGGCTTGAAATAGTCAAAATGTGTGCGATTTAGCAAGACAATATTGTCTTCGTGGACATCAACTCTATTAATCCTTGCTTTGACATGAATAAATGCCAAACCCCAAAACCTGTCTTTGGCAGCTGTATGCAAATAAATATCCACAGTTTGGAAACAACTGAGCGATTGGAGAAGGTTTGAAACCAGAGAAGTGTTCAATATTTAAATACGCTCTGATGATGAGCTAAGACTCGAAACGTCGGTCCTTCAGTCACTGAACAATGATAATTCGACCAAAATCACTCGTTTCACATAAATTTCGACTTGAGGCGCCAAAAAGGTAATTTAGCGAAAGCTCTAGTAAATGTT
>BLFN01000027.1:1155314-1157814 GCA_014634225.1 Acropora yongei | reverse complement strand
ATTTACGTACTTAAGTCTAGGACTGCAAGTACTGTAATTAAAAGCATGTATGTTGTACTTTGATAAATGTCACTACCTAAACGTTTTTGTCTACATGAGAAGTAGACCTCTATTGTCTGTCTTACTTGTTTTCAAAAGCAATATTGAAGTTGAGCTAATTGAAATTGGCATGAATTTAATTACATTACAATTCAAGACATGTCTGAATTTAGCAGGCCTTCACCACAGCCTGCTCACTGGACAATCACAAAAGAATACATTGTCACTCTGTATGCAAACATACAAGCTTGGTTTCACCCCGTAAGTTACTCTCCTTTAGTATCAGGGTCATAATGAGGTATATGGGATCAAAGGCCAAAAAAGAATGAGGGATCACAGCCCCAGGATCTGGGACCAAAAGGCATGGGATCCTGATCAGCAGTGTTTTTTATGGAATCAGGGATCAAAATTCTCATCATTTTTAGGATAAGGGATCAACATTTTGGGTAAAAGTATGGGATCAGTTAAGAAAAAATATACCTTGTTAAGATCCTGTTAGTATGGTGCTCCAAAACACTTACCTTTATCCTTTCCTTTTGAACTCCAGATGGTGCAATAAATATCTCATTTCTAGGAAGACAAATAAACATGCAAAAATGAAGAAAAAATAATAATATGCAATAAATATGTACTATGATTATTAATATTATTATTATTATTCTTATTATTAATTATCCAGTAAATATCTGGAAAGAAATAAACATGTGTAAAATAAATAAAATATATTATTAAATTATTATTCCCTTTTGTTGTAACTATCAACAGGAAAAAAACCCTTTATTCACTTTTTGGTGAGTGCAAGGAAGCAGTGCTGTAAAGTTTAAGATGAGCTTTAAAACAGTAATAACTATTGTGCTTAGATATTCTGTATCCCACAGAGCATTTTGAAGCTTTTTTCTCATGTTGCAGTTAAAATATAGAGAATGTTTGTCAAATTAAGGAAATACTCTCACACCATTACACATAGCTTTATAACTTTCAAAACGATTTTTGATAGAGCCTGCCTGAGATGACATAGATGAAAGCTGAAGCTTTCCTCATTTGATCACAATGAAATACTTAAATTAACATTAACGATGCAAGAATAAAGAATGTTCAGCAACCAACATGAATCTAAAAGATGTCATAAATGAGATGTCCAACAATGCAGAACACTGACATTCTCTTTCTTAAATTATGATATTCAATATTTGTGTGCACAATATATATTTGCAATTTTCATAACCGTGGAAATTGTCCTTAAAAATATTTCAGTACTATAACAGGAATAAGCGAATAGGCATTTGATTCGTCAACCTCTCTTGAATTTCCTGACGATATTGCAGTTTATTAGCACATGAAGTCAGACCTCAGTGATAATAATAATAATAACAATAATCATCATCATCATAGTTATGATAGTCCAATAATTATGCATTCAAGAAGCTGGACATTGACAGTGAATATCACATGGAAAATGTCCAAGGACAGCATTCTTCACCTTGGCCTACATTTCCACACAGATTCCCATCCTGTTAGGTCCAGAGCACTTGTAGCTCTCGACCTTTTAGATCATAAATTATGATAATAAGATCATAATGGTAATAAGAGTGAATCATGCAGTAAGTTAAACCAATCTAAGGCAGTCTGCAAGAGATTGTACTGACCCATATTTGATGCTGATCCCACCGCCTGTACCAGTCACCCAGTCCAACTGATAAAACTGCCGACACAATTCTGGAATGAGATTCCTTGGGTGCTCTGAGTCCTGGAGAATAAGGCACAAAGTCTTAAATACAATATGAACAATGTATTCAGTAATGGCTGAGGACAAGGATGCTCTCAAACCATGGATGTTGAATACACATCAGTTATTTTCTCTTAATAATTATTTATCTTACATCATAACGTAACTGAAGAGATTTCTCATTCTTACTGGTTAACAGAAATGCAGTCCTCAGATGGCACAAAACAGAAGGGAGGTAACTAAGTGTACAAATAGGTCACAAAACAAAACTAAGCAAATCTGGCTAGTAATGGTAATAGGACTGAGAGGAGTACAATTCCGGGAGTAATTGGGCGAGTGATTTAAAATATTACGAGCACTAATACCCCTGAATTGTACGACACAAAGTCCTATTACCAACTAATTAAGTCAATAAACAAAACGCAAGAAACTCTCTAAGTCAACAGTTGAAAAAAGGCAGTAAAAATCTATCGATTAAACATATCTGAACAAAAATCATTGGACAAGTTACTTTCGTCCATGTTTGTTTTCAATCTGCACCTGTCAATCTGCTCACATAAGGAATTTTCGATGATTGGCTAGGGTGGGCTAGACAGTTTAAGTTTATTAGATGGTGGCATGAAGTGCTTAATTTTTATTGGCTGCATAACTGTGCCTTTTGGCTTTAAACAGCCAACAGGCCTTTTGCAACAAACGATCACATGGTACAAAATCCGCCGTGCTGGAGGGCAAGCT
>BLFN01000027.1:1147814-1150314 GCA_014634225.1 Acropora yongei | reverse complement strand
ATACTGAGCTTAGGCACGGATTTCCGTAACCTTGAAACACGCCCTTATTACGTCTCTATAGTTACGACAATTCCGCTTTCGCTGGTGAAGACTTCTTTCCTTCTATTAACTGTTCTTAATATAAGAAATCCGTATCATTTTAACTCTTCCGCTGTATAAAACGACGCACGAATTTCAACAAAACTATTACAAATGCTTGAAATATTTTTGACGATGTTTTCTGCTGCCCAGTGCGATATAATTTTCTTGGCAAAATACGTCAAGAGTTTATTTTGATAAAGGAACCCAAACGAGTATTTGTCTACTTTATTTTTTTCCGTAATTCAATAGCTTTTCGCCCAAACTTAAGTTTGACGCTTTGTCCTGTAAACCATGGAGTCAGGACTACTTAAGAGCGATTTTTTTCGGAAGTAGATTTCATTTCCGTCGCACACGTGCAACCGGCATGAAAGGAAAGTAAGTGAAGATGTAAAAACACAGGAGTGAGAGCGAAACTTGAGCCTCACACGGTATTGTGTTACATTTTAAGGCATCGTCGTCTATGACGCACTTCAAAAGGAAAGTTCTTTTTTTCAGCTCTTTCACAATGCATGAGAGAAACTAACAACGGCTAGCACTGTAACAGCTAGTGTCATTACATATACGAAAGGTTTGAAGTTAGACTAGACAATGAATAATTCACCCTAAATTTTTTTAAACGTTGTTATTTTGAATACGGAAACGAAATGTATTTGTAAGTGCGTGCCGTAAGTGCACGTGTAACGCGATGTTTGTCCTCTCAACAGCGCCGATCCCGAAAAGCGCGTTTAGATATAATATTTGATTCAAAGGCTTCCGCTTTTTCTCGCTCAAAACACGCAAAGAGGAGTCACCACTTATAATTAAGCAGCTCCAGGCAGGTTCCCCATTTTGGGATTTTAATACTCTGATTTCTTTAAATATCGCGTTTGTCGGCTAGTCTTATGTTTACGTTTTGTTTGTTTCTTTGCAATGAGTGAGAAGAGCCAGAGCTTTTGGAGTTGAGCGCGTTAGATGATAAAACTTGTCGAAGAAAAAACTAAGGAAAGAAGGGAACATGAAAAAAAGAATCTGTTTGCCCTCCAGACCAGTGAATGTTTGATTGGTGCTTGTCACAAGTGCTCTCTCTTTCCAAGTGACTTGCTTGATATAGCGTGATTTCAAAGGGTCTTTGGGTAAATACCGTGAGTGATATTTTGCGAGTTTTGAGATGTCAGAAGTCCGCTTCTCAGAAACCGTGATTTTTTAAGTCTACCAGTAATATCCTTGGCTTTGATGGAAATGTTTAAACACACGGCAATCACGGAAATCAGGTTTATTTGTAGCACATTGTTGTAAATTAATATAAAATTAGGATCAGAGTTTAACGTTTTAGGATCTTAAACATTTCATTGGAATTATAGTGCGTGATGACTTTTTTACCGTGTACTGATTAAAGATTAAAAAACATTAAAGAAACCGCAGTAACGTCAGTATTTTAAATTTGGCTGCAATACTAATGGTCTCAGTCGATCACATCTAAAAAAATTCTTAGCTTTTAGAATAACTGTAGAAATGAGCCGCATCGAAGGAAACTATGATTGTTGTGTATCAGTTAAGTTATTATGCCCGGTGTTTTCTGTTTCCGGAAAGGCGAGCCGTAAAACGTCATTCTGTCGATATCTGCTTTTCATGCTTCAGTTATCGGATAACTGAAAGATTTTGCTATTTTAACGAACTGCACTGCTGTGAGACTTTTGGACTCGATCGCTGTGATTGCCAACAGATAAAAAGTGGATGAAATAACCCAAAGGTCAAACAAATTCAAGACATCTTTGATTAATGAGACATGCATTTTCTCTTAACGTTTGCCGATTGCCTAAAGTTGCACCAAGCTTAGCAGCCGTTTTCCCAACTCTTCAAATGGACAATCCTCAGTGAATGGATGATCCAATAAGTAATAATGAAAAGAGCTGTTTATTTTCACTTCAGTTCTGTCTCGCCAGCACTTTCAAGTTCCAAAAATCCTTAATTATTTATTGATGGTCCTGAATATTGAATTGCATTGCACATGTCATGTGATGATTTCATCCCTATGGTATGTACCAGTAACTGAAAAGAATGTTTAGTTTTAAAAAAGAAGTTTATGGACTTACATACAAGCATCGTGAAGTCCTGACTCAATAAAAAATTATTTGAAAAGAAGAGTTTTGTATCAAAAGAAACTGAATTAAAAGTAGAATTGATCGATTCTTAGATCCCGAAGAACGATATCGACTTTCGACACGACACGAAACAGGTTTCAAGATTGGACGAAGAGTTTTTTCGGAAATGAGCATTGGTTTCCTTTATATTCAGATCACCTCTAAAGAAAACTTGGCAAAACACACTTAAATAGTCTCACACTGCCAGACAAAGATTCTGTAGTGCTGAGGAAAACTTTCAACCCGGCGCGCTAAGCTTGGATATGAAAGCATCAGTTTGGATCGGTTAGTTTGCGAGA
>BLFN01000027.1:1080740-1083240 GCA_014634225.1 Acropora yongei | reverse complement strand
ATCGCAACGACATTGCGCACGTAATTGCAACGACATTTCAATCTGGAGGGCGGAGCGAAATTTAAGCCCGGGCTGAAACTCACTATGTAATCAGGCACTTTCATTTCAGTTAACCCTTTCCTGTCCAAGAGGTTCCCCATTGACGAGTAAAATCGTCTGGCGTTAGACAGAGTAAAATCTATAAGGGCCCTAAGTTATAGGCAGCGCACCCTGTGAGTATAGCCACTCTAAACTCGCCAGATGGCAAGAAATTGTTAACTCATCGAGTTAAGAAAGGCTCTGCTGACAGGGTGGAGGCGGCGCAGCCAAAGAAAAATTTGGTAGGGCGTGGCCTCACCCCCTCTCCCCCAAACCATTTTAGTGCCAAAAAATAGTCCTCAAACTTCGGTTACCACGGGTTTTACTAATGGATTTCCGAGACTTTCCAGATTTTCGAGAAACGGGACCCTGTCCCCAATTGTTCAAAGGGGTGGATTGGCGCTATCCACGGAATGTAAATCACTATTGAACGGATAAGTGCTCTTAAAATTGAGTTATTCACTGGATAGTACTTCAGGCTAATGGATATTGGCATCCACCCTTTGAATTACTGGCACCAGACTTTTATTTTCTGTCACGTTGAAATAACATGGTTAGAGCCTTTTAGATGAGCAAAATTCAAACCTCATTTGTTGTTTAATCCCACGGGATGTTACGCCGAGCTACTTCTGAAGAACTAAGCCCTGGCTTTTAGTAAAGCACTGAAAGTATTCAGAATTGAGCCTTCCCCAACATAGCACTAATACACTCCAATAATCACTTTGTGAAGAAGTTGGTGGGAGCATTCACAGCATCAATTTCACGAAATGAGAAGAATGAAAGTTGGCAATGTTTGTACACACCGCAACATGGAAATACCAGTGGAAGGCCTGAAAAAGCTTTGAAATGTCATCTGTAAGACAAGTTCTGGGTCTTGTAAAACTTAAAGGGACTGTGTCACGATAATGCCCAAGTGTTAACTTCATTGACACCAAAACTTTTTTCAACCAAAAGAAAGGTAGATAGGACGACCGCGATGTGCATCATGCCAACTCCTTGCCGTCGCTCTGTCTTTTCATTGGATTTAAGACAGTTCTGAGATGAAAGAAGCTTTCGACTGAGACCCGTTTCTCGAAGACGGGAAAACCTTTCGGGTCGAACAAGCCATTCGTAAAACTCCTACCCGCTTCACGGCAACGCTGGTCTTTTCATATGTTGTAAAGGGAATTCAAAATTTAAATAACTGCAGTCCCCTGCCTCGAGACGCCTTTGCTTGAAGATGCAAAGAGAATTATGTCACCCGACAAGTTTCGGGACTTTCGGGAACCGGGACCTGGAGCAGCTTTGAATTCCTCCCCTCAATGACCTCAAATTTTAACTAAGATAATCCACAAGCATACGCAAAATACTACTTAAAAACCCTATAAAAATAACCAAACCATCCGCCTGAACAGAGAAAAAAAAAACACTCGACAGTCTTGATGAGCGGATTAAGAAAGACTTTCCAAGCCGATCACAACTTTCAAAACTGGTTGGGTTGACCAGAAATCAAATGCAGCGCATGCGCATTTAGGTGAGAAAGGCCTTTTACGACCAAGGATGCACTACGACATTACAGGCAGCCTTGGACACCCGCAGATCATTTTGGCAATTAACCATAGCATGCATACTTTGCAAAAAACATCAGCGCAACAGCAACAAAAAACTCTCGAGGGAACCATTACCTAATATTTTACGAAATGTTGATTGTTCCTTGCTTTTAGAATTCTGTACCACTTTAACCATCAAGGAATTAATAACTTGTAACCCTTTCCCTATAAAACAGCCGCCACCTGAGTTTGCTTTGGCTAAAGTTTATTTGTCCTTAGGAACTTCTCAGTGTCATGTGGGTAACAATAATTATTACTACTAAATTAAAGTTCGCTATTTAATGTTCCCTTTATCGCACACACAAACCAATTTGTGATGTGATAAAACAGTTCAAGTACTCCGGAATCCTTGGACTGTAGCGAATTCAAAGGAATTTCGTGATTTTGGCTAGATCTCCCTTGATACCTTCTACATTCACTGCCATGAAAAGAGACTTGGTTTTTCAGAGCAAGGCAAACTTTGAACCGAGGGTCAAATTGCACAAGAGAGTTTGGGCATTTTCCTTATTTTATTAAAAAAAAAAGAGAATAAATAACAGCTCCCATTCACAACAAAATCTAACTTTCCTTTTAGTCTTGTCCTCCTTCTTTGACAGTTCATATAAAAAAATCGAGACTTCCAATGCCCAAACAAACAGTGAGCGGTCCTTTCAAGGCGCAAAACGCTAGGTGAAACAAATGGATATTGATAACTTGCTATGATAGCTGAATTCTGTACTTACTCTACATTTTTACAACCCGTCTTTATAGTGCATTACACTACTCATGTTGCGCAAATTGATAATTATTTGGTGTTTCAACATGTTCAATCTCATAAGTTAAAAAAAAAAACC
>BLFN01000027.1:996214-998714 GCA_014634225.1 Acropora yongei | reverse complement strand
ACATAACACATTTTAATCTCAGCAAAATCAAATCAATCAAAATCATTGAAATAGTGCCATAGCTCATAAATTATTAATTAATTATTAGTTCTGAAGTTTTATTTGAATGAGCATTTCAAATTGCCATTTGACGCATAAAAATCTGTTTGTACATATTTCATAATTTCTCTTTGTACAAGATGTGCATATTTCTTATATAATCCATTCTCAATATCACAGGCCACCCAAGCTCAATGTACATTTGTAGGGGTCTTTAAACAGCTAGAGCTAACAGGTATTAAAAAGCAAAAATGATTCCCTCCATACTACAGTAAAGCTGCAGAGAGAATCAAATTCCTTACGATATAATTTTATAGTAAGGGCAATAAAACTCTAAACTAGAGTTTTATAGGTGCTAGTTGATTACACAAAATAATTACGGTATTGTTACTTTGTGAGTAACCAAGCAGCACCTGTTGACTGTAGCTCAATGCCTGTGCATATCTTCAGAGCCAAGCTAAGCATTGTACTGCGTAACTGCATTCATTGCTTTTTTTTTAAATCATGCACCTTCATTAAGAATACAGCACTTTTATCACGGAACTACAAAACTATAAAACATTACATTAAATGATCCATTTCCCTTTTAATTTGCACTAAACTAGTTCTTAACCATCCATCTGCTTTGCAAATTGATTGTTTGAGAACTGGTTCAGATTAAAATAAAACCAGATCTTGGAGAACACCTGAGCAGATAGCCACTAAAGCACACAATCTGTTTACCCTAAATATACCTTATTTTTCCAAAGTGATGGAAATTAATGACCCATCATGATAATGTAAAAAAGTAACAGCTATATAGCTAATTTGAGAAACCTTGAGGATGGTCTAGAAAAATAATTCATTTCTGAGGCAATTAAATCCACTTGCAATTTGACCACTTTTTGTGAGGCCTTTCTGAAGCACAAATAAATACTATTCATTTCTATTGTGATTTCCATATCTATGATACACCACTCAGCACTGCATGATTTTTTTTGTTTTTTGTCTTTTGAAGAAAACACCACATTGTCTTCTCAGTTCAAAGCTGTCTCGTGTTGATTTTGCTCACAATGTACTCTATGTTTATCTTGATATGTGTGGATCACCATGTAAAGCGTGGACAGAAGCTGGTCCAGGAAACTATTTCCAGTCTTTTCCACTTTTGGCAGGAACTGTAGCATACTATGAAAAAAAGACTACGGCATTAAACAAAGCTCAAAATAGAAATAATTTCTCAGAGGAAGATCATTACAATCAAATTAGGTTTCATGCAAGTGTGTCGCACATTGCTCTGCCATAGAGCTTTAGAATGCAATCTGACAACTTGTCAAGTGCAAGTTGTCAAGATTGAATCCAGCTTGAGCTAAGGTTCTTCAGGCTTGTATGCGATTACAGTGTACTTTAAATAAGTTACTTGTTTAACTTTTCTCATATACAGACATTTAAATTCTATGTATCAGTAACATTGATTTTGTTATAACACAAATTAATTTGCTAAACAGTATGATCAATTTCATTTCTGACACTTTTACAAAATGAGAGAATGAAAATATATGGAAGTCAATGGGATCATTTTCGACCAAGCAAGTACTCCTAAAAAATAACTATAAATATTTATCATTGCTGTAATATTCCTTACTTGTTGACAAGATCATAGATTTTCTGTAGAGAAATCACACACGGTTTGGCTGCTAGCTTGACCACCCAGAAAATTCTTCGTATAAAGTAGCAAGACCAAAGTTCAGCCTCTGTCATAGTGTCACTGGTTTGATAAAGAGCTGCAGAAATGGTAAAGAGATATGCCATTAAAAACAAGCATTTATGAGAGTAACTCAAGGAAATCAGCCAGATTTCTATACATTTGCAAGTAGTTGTCAATCTAGCAGAAAAATTGGGATGCACTATTATTGTGTGAATAGAGCGGTTTTCAAATGACTGACTTCCTAGCAATTTCCTGTACCTCGCACAAAGCGTGGGAAAAATGACGTGTACATGGTGTGATTGGTTTTGGTTTTTCTTCGCATAGAAAATTTGGAGCGAGTCTTTTAAGCCGATCACTAAGCGTAGCAATCGCTATCACATAGTTGCTTTTGACAGTCATTTGAAAACTACTCTATAACAACTATATAAAATACAATGATAAATAAACTCTCTTATTCGGTTACACAATTACTAGTAAACCCACTAGTTTACATTGTGGGTTTGGAAATATAACAAATAAACTGAACAGGTTAAGAAAACCAACTGGCAGGAGGCAGACCAGTTGGCTAAGTACAAATGCAACTGAGGAGTTGAACCAGGGAATACCTGAAACAAATCCACCAGGTGGTCAGAGCAGCCATGTTGCCTTTTTTTTGTTTTGAAGATTGTATACAGTGTACTGTCCACCCTTTGCATAATTTTTACCTTCTAATTAGTGAAACTGTAATATACAGATTTTAACTAGTCAAAACATTGTAACATATGTATTATAAGTATA
>BLFN01000027.1:961478-966478 GCA_014634225.1 Acropora yongei | reverse complement strand
AATCATCACCTGTTCTTGTCATGCCAGCAGATATATGGTGTCCTTTGGTGATTGTTTTCTGTTGTGTGTTTTTTGTCCAGTGTTCAGCTGAAATCATTCCAGGGAGGGATGTAAGTTGGGATCAAGTGATGGAAAAGGCAAAACCACATGACTGTGTTCCTGTGCTGTCAACTGATCCTCTATATATTCTGTACACTTCTGGAACCACTGGAGACCCTAAGGTAAATCAGAGACAAGACCAATTTACAATAAAAACCTGTTCACCTGGTTTAATGGATACATTATGGAAACGTCAAAGTAAAAAGCAGTAAAAACAGATAGAGAGAACATTGTAGATCTATGTATATGATTTTAATACATGAAATAATTCATGTATTTGAACTGCAGATTGAAAAATTGTTTATGTGCTTGAGCCATTACTTCCCGTGCTTCCTATGCCTTTACATCATGTACACAGGACAACCAGTTTTTCTTTTAGTGCACACCCTTTGTCCATAATACAGTTATTATAATACAGAGCTTCTGGTGAAAAACTGAAATATTTATGTTCTTGGGTAACATCAAAAGTAGTTTGTACCAGAAGTTACACCCACAGTGTAATTCATAGGATCTTACTAGATAGTCTCAGAAAATTAGTACTCTAGGCATTTCATAAGGAATAAAACAGTTGGTATATCCAAACAATTTGTAAAGTTTTTGTGAAGAGAAACTTCATAATTGGGCAGACTCTTGAACTGTACTTGTGTCTATATACCTCTGTGTTATTGTGGAGAAACAGTGTTAAGGTGATCTACCAATTGAGTATTTATTGCCAATTTCACAGTACACTCATCTGTGGAAATCTAGGTTCTTTTTTAATACTCAACACAGCTTATTAGAAGGCCTTATGATGTAAGGGTCAAAATAATCTGTTAGGATAGCATTTTTGCCAGAAAATATTGACGCAACCCATTTAGTATAAAATAACATTATATCATGGGGAATAGACTTCAAAGTGATTCTGAAGATCATCTGCTTGGGATGTTGAAACATCTGTCACCACCAACAGTCCTTCTCAGGTCTCCTTTCACCTGGATAATCAAATTCCATAAAAGTATGTAACTCCTGGGTTCAAACCATTTTCTAGTATGAGATTTGGTTGGCTTGACATTGTTAACTATGCTTCAGGAAGCAATTTCTTCCAATGAATTTCTCCCGCATATTTCCAGGTAGTAAAGGAAATGCTCTTTTCCTTTCATAATATTTTAATTGCTTCTTTTAACACTATTTCTTTTTTCAGGGGATTGTGCGAGACAATGGAGGGCATGCAGTTGCTCTCCATTGGAACATGTGGAATGTGTATGGAGTTAACCCTGGAGAAGTGAGTATATGTGGAAGCAGCCAAGAGGGCAAAATTCATTGTTTATCTCAACATTAATGAATTATCTCAATTGAGAAAATTGTACTTTCTTTTTGTGGACTGATTTGTGAGCTTGGTGGTGATTGGCCAATATTTCAACCTGTTTCTCCTCTTAGAAGCCACAGAGAAAAGAAACTGCCTATTGCAGTTATCTGTGAGCACTATTTTCAGCTTGTATCATTGATACAAGAAAAAAACAGTAGTTTCTTTCACTGAATTTTTCAGTCCTTTCTCCCACTACTGCTTAAGCCTTTGACTCCCTTAAGTGCCAAATGGCATTTATAGATTTTACTCCGTCTAACCCCACACCATTTTACTTGTCAATAGGGAACCCCTCAGGAATAAAAGGGTTAGGTAGCGCTCATATTAAAGTGGAAGGATCCTCTGCAATGAAATTCTTGCAATCTGCAGTTCAAATACATGCATGTCATGTATTCATTACATCATGTATTGAGTCATGTGATAATACATTCATGCTGCTGCTCAAAACAATAGCAAATTATGGCTCATGTTTTAGGTAATACTAATAGAGTCAAATTCCCAAAAGACTTTTATGGCTTTTGTTCTGTGCACCAGTATTGCAGTGATGCACAGAAGTTTGAGGGCTGTACTGTAAGTTATGGACTGCATTTTTTCCAATTCAATAATGGCCTGAGTGTGAACCCATGAATTGACATGGGCAAAACAAGGTAACTTACAGTACAGACCAAGAAAATGAGGTTGGTAAGATGTATATTATATCTCTTGGAAATTGAATGTGTTCCACCATGAAGGCAAACGGTGCATACTTTAGAATACCACTACTAAATCAACCAATCAATTTGCATGCAGTACCTGAGAGGTGTAATAAAGGTCATTAGTGTTATTAACGGTCTTTTGTGTGATCCCATTTTTTAAGGTTTGGTGGGCTGCATCTGACCTTGGCTGGGTGGTAGGCCATTCCTACATTGTTTATGCACCGCTCCTGTCTGGTTGTACAACAGTTTTGTTTGAGGTAAGTTGAACACTCAGTGATCTAGAACATTATTTCATTTGTTATTTCAGATGTTGCAGGTTATTGGCATCAGATAATTTCTTCTTTTAGTTTGAAGGAGCAGATGAATGTGGTAATTCAGTTTCAGGCTAAGCCCAATGTGAAAGCATTGGAAAAAGTTACAGTAATGTGTGCATATATGTGCAAATAAGTGGTCCCTTCATAACTAAGCCATGAGGATCTGGGAATCATACAATGCAGCCCTAATGATGGAATGAAATGGGGTGCAAGGGATGTCAGCATTAACAAGGACACAGCCAGAATTAAAGTTAAAAAGCTGGGCAAATTTCCTGTCCAAATTTTGTACATATATTTCTTTAAGCTCAATATTATCTTTTGTCATATCAGTTGTAATGAATGGGAAAATTTAGTTACCCACAGTGTGAATTTGATTTAAAAGAAGTAACTTATGACAGTTGAGGCCCACAGGGAGAGGGGGGGCGATGGATGTGCCCACTAAACTAGCAGCAAAAAAAATCCATTTTGAAGTTAAACTGTTTGAGTAATATCCACATTTTTATGTTCGCAGTACTGGTAATAAACTCCATTTTATTGGTTATCTACAAAACAATACCTCTTTGCTTCTTTTTTTCTCAGCGCTCTGTTCACTTTTGTTCTTACTTTCATGAAGTTGTCTTCTAAGAGTCTGGATGCTTTCTCTGGTGTTCCTTATGACCTCTAAGACTTCCTTTTTAACATACTTCTGAAAAGAATTATTGGTGTTAATATTGTGAACCAACTAGCGACAAGTGTATGTGGATGGAATGTTATCGTCCGCGTGAATAAGTTCTTAGAAGTATTGTTGTTGACGATTATGTTTCGATAACCTGACCCTGAGTATTGTCAGGATTTTAAACTCTGGGACAATAAAATTCATCCAGGCCCCAGTTATTCAAAGGGTAGATAGCAATATCTACTGGACAAATCCTTGTTCTCTCCCAAAATTACCCTATATCCTCATGTTTCCACAGTTTTCTTTTGTTTGTTCCTTGATTAACATATCCTCGTACCACCTTCACCCACCGTCAAGGTCAACATTTAGTTGTTCTCACGTTCCCAAACTTTTTCCCTACGATAGTTCTCCTTTGTTCCCTTCATAGTTACTAACTATGGTTCCCTTATTCCCACAATCCCCTGAGAGACCCTCACGAATTTCACAAATGAAAGACTTTGAACGGGTCAGACTAACAGCTACCTGCAGCCTCTTGTTTTCTCAGCTTGCGAAGCAAAATAGATATTTTTAGATGGGCTTTCCTTTCTCGTCGAGTATATATACCAACCTTCAAAATCTTTCTTGTTTTTGCCATATCTTTCTTGGACGCTTGTGCCTCTGTCTTTGATTCATCTTTCACTGTTTTTTTTGCAACTTTCCTTTCTGGAGAGGATGGAAACGTGAATTCGTCTTTGATTGTACTTGTGCCTATCCCCCGTTTTATTTTGTCCTGAAGTTCCGAGTTAAAAGGCTGAATTGTCGGAATATCCGCATGAGAATGACTTTTTCTTTTCTTCATGTGAAGGGTAGGTTCGAGTTTCTTCATTAATCGGGGGCTTATGGATGGGCCTGCCTTCTGAGAGCGAAGAAGCAAATTGGCAACTCAGTGAAACAACCATGCAAATGTTTGAAAAGCTCCCCTTGAAGAACTTACCTTTTTAGACGACGTTTGTTTTGTAACTCTCATTTTTGCTCTGCTCTTATTTGATCCTGTTTACGAAACGAAGTAACAGAATTCGAATTCGGATGATTAAAGTTTTAAAAGTCTACAACTTTACGGTAAGAAAACGAACGTAATTTTGAAGACAGCTTCTTTGCTCTTTCTCTTCTTTTTTTATTTCATCATCAGAATTTTCCCGCCAAGACGGTGCAACCCGCGTCAGCCGTAAAAAACCCGCGAAAAACTGTTTTCAAATAATTTACGTAAACAGTTCGTTGTATCAGTTCCTAATTAAAAACAATTTTTCACTTCTTAACTACTACAAACCGATTAAATAACTTGTTTGATCCAACAATTAATGTCAACGACTGGAACATTGTCAACGGTTGCTTGCTGAATCTTCGAAGAAACCTGAGAACGTCGACTCGTTTGTGAGGCACTGAACTTTTGCAGGAAGATGTTTTTCCTATTTGGTTTTTAATATTATTATTGTTTTTATTACTATTATAATTTTTATTTGTAGTTAAGAATGTTTTTTCTCCAGCCAATTTTAGGGGCAGGGTTTATTCCTGCTGGAGGTAAATTCATGCAAATTTTATAACTTCGGTCACAATTTTACTAAATTTTCGTTTCTGATTTGCAGACGTCATCTTAAGCATATAGCCTATGGCCAAATCGAATATGAACGGTTCCTTAATACCTCAAGAAAACGGCGGCGAACACTTTTAGCAATGATTTATAGCGACTTCTGCTTTCGTTATTATAATTTTGAAAATTACATTTTTTAGCAGAGCTTGTTTTGGGGATAGTGCAAAATTAGGCAAAGCGAAAGCAATTATAACCCATAAATTAATTACCTCACGGTGTAAGGAAACTTCCTGTTCATTTTTTCGCAGGGTAAACCAGTAGGAACCCC
>BLFN01000027.1:934145-936645 GCA_014634225.1 Acropora yongei | reverse complement strand
AAGCCGAATGGGCCATTGATCCGTGGCCCTTGAGGGCGAAGGGTCTAATTGTTTTAGTATCACCCAACTAGTCGGACAGAAAAAAGCAATAATAAATTCAGCAAAAAAAAAATTTATTTAGAAATAAAATGAAATAAATAGGTTTACAAAACCGGCAAACTTCGCCACTCAATGACTTTTACTAATAGACCTATAGTAGCATAGCCAATCAAAATGCCGGATTTGCATTAGTCCACTAGTCGGGTGATACTAATAATAATTATTATTATGACCACAACAAGGCAAATAGACATTAACGAATGACATTAACCTAACCCTAACCCTAAACCCTGTGTATTCACTGCTCACAAAAACAATACAAAACACCAAGCAGCCAGTTACTTGAAGTATGGTAGCGCTAACCATAGATTAAGAAGTATTGAAACCTATAGTTTTATACTAACCGTGCTTCAAGCAATTCAGACCAGAATGTCAGTCAAAAGCAAAATTAACACCTGATTGCAGTCTTAATCTTCCATAGAATTGTCATTGGGCTTTTTATTGACAGACAAGCTTTTATAGCATATTTACAGCACATTTATGTCCAAGAATTCTTTTCACAAAGGTTAGCTTCAAAAGGCTGACTGTCATGCCATTTGAATCAAACTCAAATAATAGGCTAAAAATGGAAATACTGTAAGAACCAATTCTAAAGTCTCCCTTGCAAGAATTTTGTTAGTATTAAAGTGAATTTAACTTTTGTTCTCTACAGCTCAAGAGAAGGATACAAAAGGATTGGAAATCAAAGAATTGGCCAACATTTTAAAGTTTGGATACAATATGATTATTCCAAGTATTGCTAAAATTCTAGTGCGTGGAGCTTTTCCTTTCAAAATTCATTTGTCATTCTCATTTTGGTTCATATGTAAGGAATGTTATTACATCTTTTTTTTTTTTTCAATAAATTCATATCTCTATGACCTAAGAAGAGCAAATCGGTCATGACACCAGTAAAACCTATAATACTAATGATGCTTGCATATTATAATTTTTCAATATGTTTGAGAAAATTACTAGTTCTTAGTTGCCACCTTTAATATGCGAGTCACTTGTAATAATCACAAAAATTCTTGATACAAAGCTTGGAATGGGAAATGATTGCACTGACAAACAAGGAGTATTAATTTTTGATAAAATTCCCATACAAGGATTTCATTGGCTCACCTTATCATTAAATTGTTCAGAAAAATTTTAGTTAAGGTGACCATTGCGTAATGGCAAGCGATTTCACAGATGAAAGCGTTTTAGGTTTAGACATGAGCATAATTATATTTTTCCCGGCGTCGTGAAGATGTTTCACGTTTTTTAACCGATAAGACTGGAACCTAACTAAAGGAAAATACCGACAGGTTTTTACTCATCGGTGCAAGATCGAAATACATTGCACAAACGAACCCCTAAATTTCGGCTGGGATTCCCGCAAAAATCGGCCTTACCATACAATTTCACCCGCAATATTCGAACTCTCTGGCGAGATGGTAGGCACCCAATTATTCTCACACTTTTGTAATCTTTGGCACGACATGACGCAGAACGCCAAATGGTTACTCTGGTACCATTATTGTTCTCAGAAAACAAAGAAGAGTTTACATGTGGTAGGGACCTGTGATTTACCGGTCCACATAGAACAGACAATCAAACCTCGAGTTAAATAGACTAAGTCTTAATAACTTTGAATTCTGCGTGGAAGTACGTCTAATTATATTTCGCAGTGTTCATGTGCTATCATGACGGAAGTCTAAACAAAAACACAGAATGCCACTTACCAGCAACATTTTGCTCAATAACACACAATGTTTGCAAGAAGATCACTACAAGAGCCTTTTTTTCCTGAAACATGAAGGAATTGTTCACAATAATTTACACAAAACTTGTCACGAGTAACTCACGAATATCATCATTCAGTATTCCATTTTGTTGTCACTCCAAACCACTGATGCACTCTGGGGGAAAGCCCAGCTGTATGCAAAAGAGGCTAAATTCTGTTATCTGATTGGCTAAATTCTAACGGGAGCCTTAATTCAAACTGTTCACCATTGTTCAAGTGTACGGAGCACGTTGGTTCGAACACTTCATCGATCGTTTTGAACAATCAACTTGGGAGCCATCTATATACAACTTGCCAATGTTAAACGATGTCCTCAACAAATCGTAAGTATTTTGTTTTCGCTACTCGTTTATCGTGTTGTTCACGCAAGAATCTCGAGGTTAAAGAGGCTTGCAAATATTCGCTCTTTTTAATCGTGACCACAATAAATTAAAAAGGCAACTCTCTGTTGATGTTTTGATAATGTGAATTTATATCCCTTAAATTTCCACTTAATAGGATACATCTTGTAATTAATGTATTCCATTATACGTTAAAAAAAACTTCTGGTTTCGCCAATTTCTTCCATGTTTTTAGTGGGTGTAAAAGTTTTTAATAATCCATTCCCATGCATCACAGAGACCCTTCCGACAC
>BLFN01000027.1:899145-901645 GCA_014634225.1 Acropora yongei | reverse complement strand
ACCCTGATAATGACAAGGAGAAATTTCCTTGAGGTGCCGAGGCAGCAGGAAGCTTCAACAAAGACCGAATCCTAAACAAAGTCAAAAAAATAAAGTTAAAGTTCACGTAGCTGCGGCTCGTCTCCTCATATCTGTATCATGATTTTGCTAATTGGTTTTGTGTCAAATTTGATTTTAAACAAAGCGGAGCGTAACTTAACGAATGAAAACAAAGTGCGACCTTGCAACATTTTTGCTTAGCAAGCAAAAACAAGAGTAGATTCCAGGCTGTAACCGCGCTAACCGTGCAAAACCTCGCACCGTTCGGGTGTTTTCACGAGTCCGTACGCATAGTGGAACCGTACTGGTCAAAATATTGACCTTCTTTTTTGCAGACTTAGCCGTTCAAATATAAAAATACGGTTCTACCCGTCCCGTGTGAATACAAGGTGGAACGAATGTTTTTAAGTTTTTATCCGTGCAAAAAATTGTCTGCAGTCTTGTAAACGTTGCGCAAGAGCAATAAAATTAGCCTCATGTTCCGAAAATTGAATTAAGAGAACAACATGAATTTTCAAGTGGTGTTCTCTGTGATGCTGTATTCGCGCTTTCCCCTTGTTTTTGTTGCCGTTTCGTAGACTTTCATTAACCAATAGTTCCCAAGAAAATCACAATCACATTCACAATCACAATTCCTAGCAATTACCTGTAACTCGCCCGAAGCGCGGGAAAAATCACGCGTTCATGATGCGATTGGTTTTGGTTTTACTTCTCATTGGTTGAAAAACTGGCGCGAGTCTTTTAAGCCAATCACTAAGCGTAGCAATCGCAATCACGTAATTACTTTCGACAGTCATTTGAAAACTGCTCTATATAAACTCACTGCTGCGTACTTGTTGTGACCTAATTGTTAAGAAATCAATTCCCTTTGGCCTTCGGAAAAGGAGTAGCTGTTTGCGAGGATTTTGAGTCATTTAAACTTGTTTTAAGATAGCCATCTTGTTTATCTTTTAGAAATTGGCTATGTTGTTTATCTTCTAGAAATTGTTTATGGCGTTGTTGGACGCCGAAGGAATTCAAATTAATTTTTAAAAAGTTACTCTGGCAAAAATAATGCGAGGAACTTCAAGAAACTGAAAATTAACAAGACATGTTAGAATACATGATTCCACGCCCGAATTGCTCTAAGCCGGCTTGGTTAACCAGCGTTTGCTATGATAGAAACGTAAACGTCTCGATACCTCTTAACCAATGGTTAGTGCTATAACCATGCTTCGAGCAACCGGCGCCAGTTGCATAAAAGGAAACAATTGCTTTTGATAGAAAATTATGGCTTGTTTAAATTTGGTATGTTCACACACGTACCTTTCAAAGCAAAGATCGCCAAAAACACTGTGTCATTCTGAACTGAGAGAGGAGAAGATTGGAACTTTTCTTACTTTCCAATTACAGCTTCAAACTCTGTGCCTTCCAGCATTGTTAATGAATACTTGGCAAAAACTCCCCACTGAATTACCCGATTACAAACTTCTATCAGTGGCCATTATCCGTGGCATGCGGTACAACTCAATTATAACAAGTTAATGTTGCCTTTTACGCACACTGAGAAACTTTGTATTCTATTTGACGATAACTGCAAGTGAAGGCATCAATTCCCCACACGAGAAAGCTACAAATGACAGCGACCCTTAATAACTTTAAACACGTCCACACAGTGAAGAAATTGAATCAGCTGTCCCCACTAGTACTAGAAAATAATGACAACCTTGTTAATTCCAAATATTTGAAGACCATAATCTTACTTTCGTGATCGTAAGTAAAAAAGATAAAAGCCAAGACTGTAATGGATATTTGAATGGCTTAAATGCTCTGTGCTGTTTAAATTTCTATCGGAGCAAAAAATAATCTATCTATTACTCAGTTGAGAAAAAACTCACATTTGACTCGTCACGTGATACATAAATTCGTCGAATATAAACGGTTACGTCCACTAATAAAAGAAATTCTGCAAATTGGCCAATTTTATTAACAAAAAAAGCCTTCTGGCGAGATAAAAACTGCGAATTTTAGCGGAATTGAAAGAACAAAGTTCGTTTTCAAAATGCCGACCGAATGAAAAATTAATGCATACAAAAAAAAAAGTTAGTCTGGCTAGAGGATTTTTAGCAAAGCAGTTTATTTATTCATTGTTGGTCTCTTTGTCTACCCGACTCTTTATTGCATAATATATAACCGAGAATAAATTTTTTTCAGTTTAAAATATACAACCTAAAATTATTGTACAACGGGCTTGTACGCGGACAACAAAACTTCAGTAACAAAATATCGCGAAAAAAACGTGAAGGCGATCAACTAGGTTTGAGCACAAGACTTTCCATCTGTTAAATAACACCTTGATTCTATTTGCTCCAGATTGATGAAATTATTTCAATCTTATCTTGAAGGGGGTGAAACACTTGCGACAGTTTTTTTCTTAAATCAATTTGATTTCTATCTCTCAGTCTGGCGAAAAAAAAAACCG
>BLFN01000027.1:874145-876645 GCA_014634225.1 Acropora yongei | reverse complement strand
AAAATATTATGGGGTTAGGGGCAGTTTAAGAAATATAGAAACCTGTGCAGGCTGGTTCACACGAGCCACGCTAACCCATTCGCAAAGCGCACCATTGCAATGGACTTGCAAGATGGCAGCACGTGCACGTCCCGATCATGCACCAGGCACGGAAGCATTATATTTTAGTCACCCTTACACCGCTTGCCGGCCACCTCTTCTGTCGCCAAACAAATAGGTCATCCAGTCAGTTAGCCAGTCCCTGAGAGGGTCAGCGATGACCACACCAATTATTTGGTGGTCCGACTGTCAATAAATTAGTCAGTAATTGCGTCATTTTGGACATATTCTGCAAGTAATATCGTTCTCGAAGCGATTTTGTAGCAGTGACCTATTTTTGGGCGTGAGTTTACGAAAGCGTTTAAAACTCACTTTCAAATGCACAGGCTCCAACTTACTAACTAACAATATTTAGATGACGCCCAACGTGTATTAAGGTCTCTAACTCAAAAACGAGAGACATTCGTTCGTGCTGATTGGCTTGTTTTGTGGAAAGATGCGCCCCTCAACTATAAGCGAAATATTGGACATGTCTCTTAGAACAGACTGACACATTCAAGAGATGCGACTTTTGTTTTCATAGCAAGAAAAGAAAGGCGGCTCTTCACGAAAAAGACTCCAATTTATCCCTAGGTTGATTTAATGAAACGCTAGCAATGCAATGGAGGAAACAAGACATTGCTTTACCCATAACACAGATCGTATAGGAGTAACGGCGGTTCCTGAAAAGCGAGTCACTACCCTGCCAACGCAGACGTATTTCCGGCGGTCGTTTCCCTCCCACGAAAAGGGGGAAAACAACGGCCGGAAATACGTCTGCATTCGCAGGCTAGCGAGTCACGAGAGCAAACAAAATGTGTGCGCATACTTCGTTATCCAATCTCCGCTGGTTTTGGCTGCTTACATTACTAAAAAGTTTATTCAGTGAAGTAGAGATACGGCTTGGACTCTGACAAGTCCGTGGCCCTTTATGAAATCACAAGCTAAGCGCCGAAAATCTTTTCACGTTAAGTTTACTAAGCGCAGGACTCACTCTTAACTTGTTTCACGGCTACTGGAAGCTGGTGTTGATCACGTCTCAAGTAGATTCTTTTATTTTCAACTCCAAGGTCTTCTCCACCCAGCCTCTTTTGTGGTACGATAATCCTATCACGGGGGATTTCCCAGTTTCGGTTATTTGTATGCCGCGTTATCTGCACGTAGCGTTCGTTACCGATGGTTTCTTGCGCATCAGTGGTGGATACAGTTCTCTCTTGGCTCGAGTTTGCGCTGGTATTAATTGCTTGGCTAAGGCGCAGCTGAGTGATAATATCCATGCCATTTCTAATTTTAAGCTGAAAAAGTTCCCGATCCCTCACAATCTGTTTTTTAAGGAAAACAAAAATAAAAATTCAAGAAACTCGTCACTTAGCAGTTGACAATTGGTTTACAGTTGGCATGCGCTTGTTGTCGAGTTACAAGGCAGCCACGGCGACGTGAACGTCGCTCCAAAATACATTGCATTACAACTGAAAGAAATAATTGCTTTAAGTGGTTTTGAAACTAAAATGACCATCAACCGTTTTAAAATTAAAATGGCACCAACGTATTTGAAATGTAGAGGGAAAAGTATACCTTGAACGTTACACGGTTAGCGTCCTCCATAGCAATTTGTGAATTAGCCGTCGTTTTTTTACGAATGTAGGTTGTGTCGCCCCATCGCCTTGTCGCCTTAAGTTACGCCGCCCCAACCTAAGTTACGTCAGTCAAAGGCATGCAGTGCTGGGAACGGAGAAAACTTATACAAGTTTCAAGCTACATGCTTTCTAAAGCGCGTTGTACTTCGTAAGTCGTTCGAGTTAATCAATCGATGAATAGATTACAAACTTTTACTTCATTAGCGAAGTTACCTGTTATAAGTCGTTCAAGTTTAGAGTTAGGGATAGGGTTAATCGTTCGAAGAATTTTTTCTACATTAATCGATCGATAAATCTTACAAACTTTGACTTTGTAAGAAGAGTTTTGATTGTGTAGTGTATTTTGTTATAAGTCGTTCGCGTTAATCGTATAAGGTATAAGTTGGGGCGACAAGGCGATGGGGCGACACAACCTGACACCTTTTTCTTTTTTACAAGGGAAAGAAAATGAAAAACGGTCGCGCAGGGCACACTAGCGTGCGGACAAGCGGCGCATGTGGAGCGTCTAAAAATAATTGTACTTGCTAATTAGGTATGCAGGTTTGGGATATTCTCGTTGGCGTCGCCATTGCCACTGCGTAAGCTATATATGTATGCGCACGTGAAACAATACGTACAATCGAAAGCAACTCCACCTTCTAGAATGCTCTACAATACGCTAGATGCTAGAAGCATCAGTTGCTTTCGTATAACTTTAAAGGTGCATTTTTCATGTTGTGTGGGAAACTCGGCAGAGCTTTGATCGACGCATCAGGTCTTTCTTCTTCGTAGGATTTAACCAGTCC
>BLFN01000027.1:827403-829903 GCA_014634225.1 Acropora yongei | reverse complement strand
CAAAATTTCCCTTCTCATGCCGAAAATATTCAATATTTCACTCGTTCACCATGGTCACTCATGATACATCATTTCAACACATGCAGAGAAATTTCATATCTCCACACGGCCATGTGATATCCTCTATTTATTGACTGCCAATAAATTATATTACCACAATAATAATAAAAATTGTTTTCTATTTCTGATAAAACTACGATGGCCCACAAATGTCCCAGTTTGGCAATGTTCTCTTGCGCTCACAATGTATCCTTATCGTTATTATAAAACATCATTGTTTTATCAATAGTAGAAAACATAGAGTGGTAATATTCATCCATGATAAATGCATTTGTCAACTATTTATATCACCACAATTCGTTTTCTATCTCTGATAAAACTACAGTGGTCCACAAACATCCCAGTTCAGCAATAATACGTTTATTAAGCAAACACAATGTCAACAACAGTAAGAGTGTCATCTGAAAATGCATTTTTTTCTGCAAGCATTTCTCAATTTATTCAGACATTACACTTGCAAAATGTGTTCTAACTATTCTGAAATCGGAACCAGCCCTTCAGAGATGAGAACACAAAATTGAACATTAATTAGTCATCACATGCTCAATTTTAATATCCACACAACTGCAAAACAGGTCTTTTCATGTTGTGGAAAGAGCACGAACATCTCCAAAATGTCCAAAAATGACAAATGCACGTGCAAATCATGTTAAACTATTGGTTTTTCACTGTCAAGTATACAAATTTATGATGTTCTTGTTGCCATCGTCATGGATGCTTATTTAAGCTCCCTAACGTTCAGTATTGAGCCCACAATGTAAGACGAAACACTTTTGTTTAACGTAGTCCATGTATACCATCCTAGTGCGTGTAAGCAAGATAACTAATAACTAAACCTGTTACACTTGTCCTGGGTTTTACGCCCGGTTTTGTTGGTGAGCTAGTTGACTTGCCACGCCCTCTGCCTTTAACCTTTTTCTTGGCTCTGGCTTCATCAAAGTCACTGTCATCTCCAAGGTCACTCAAGCTGCCTGCATTGCTCATTTCCCCACTGTCCAAGTCACTTTCTTAAAGAAAAGGTGAACATAGAAAATTTAGGATTTTCAAGACTTCTCTTGTAAATGTACCCCAGACAGTGCAAATATTTATTCATCCACATTTTTTTCTTGAAACTAACCACTGTTTGTCAGTTGACTGTCAGTTGGTTGTTTTTCCGCTGACTGTCAGCCAACTGTTGGCCAACAGAACACCGACAGTTGACAGGGGGAGCTGTCATCCATTTTTTGTTATAGATATTTAGACATTTGAATTTTGGTGCCTGTTTTAGATTACTTCTGGTGACCAACATTATGCAAATGACATGAAAACTACCCTTTGCATTTTTATTCAAGGCTTCGTGTTGAGAGATATACTATAATGCACTTTGCCTCATCTCTTTTCAAGACACTACTTTTCTTGCTCGCCTAATGTGTCCCTGGAATAAGTACTTCAATCTTGGATACTAAACCATCCAATTCAAGATGACATAAGTGTGCTTGAGCAGGGTTGTAGCTAAGGAAAATGAATACGGTTGAAAAGCTAGGTGAGCTGGCATGGTTACAACATCTTGTCCCCAATCTTTAACAAATTTAGCCTCGAATGCTGAGTTACCAAGCCTCGCGAAAACAAAATTTTGGCGAAGGGAGGAACTGAATGAGAAAACGGGAAACAAGCGCCCAAAAGGATGTTTCATTTGAACAGCTTTACTTATCATTGAGCCACGAAAACGTGAGGTAGTCAGAAATCATTTTATTGCATTTTTTTCAGTTTGACGATATGTTTAATAACAAATTATAGCAAATGATTCACCCCAGAATCATTCGTTTCCCTTTTCATACGGTACGATCACAAGCCAAAATCCAGCCGGCGATTGCCTTGGATTCAACCGGCAAATTTCGCCGGCAGCCGGCGGTTAACAACAACCCTGCTTGAGTAGAGTTCTGTTCATCTGACACTCACCTTCTTGATCAAGTTCTGGTTCATCTCTTTCCTCTTCATCCTCAACCTCTTCCAAAGTGTCATTTTTTTTCAAGTTTGAGGTCTTTGTGACCTGCTTGTACTTTAAATCATCACTGCTTCCTGCCTCTCCATCACTTGCATTCCTTTTTGTCCAGTTGATTTGAGTATCGCCACTATAAAACAAAGGACATGCATTCAAATAATTTGAAAGTTAACGTTACTGCATTACAATCATTGGAGGTAGGAAGCCTGGAAGAAACCAATGGGCAGAGGTGAGAGCACAATTAACATAAATAAGGAAAATTCTTCTGGGAAGGCTGGCAACAACCCAAGCCCAGCCATGAGCCCCTCACATCACACACCCCAATCACACCAACAAAGTCTGAGGAAAAAACAAAATAACAAAAAAAAAACGTAAAAGAAAACAAATAGAGAACTATTAAATTAAATTAAAAATGATACTATAAACAATTACTGAGGATAAACAAACAAACAAACAACA
>BLFN01000027.1:812403-814903 GCA_014634225.1 Acropora yongei | reverse complement strand
CAGTTTTCCTTAGTACTTTTTTCTACCCTAAGGAATTTATAAAAACATCATTTACAGGCCTAGGTGAATAAAGTTCTCCATACTTGGGAAAAACAGTGTCCTCCATCTTGAGGACCGACCAGGAAATAACATGTGAACAATTACTATCTTTTAGGTACTTGGATAGGGTAAGTATTTGATTGAAGCATCCATATCCCTGAGATGGACCAGTTCAGTTATACTTGGATTCACCCTCAATTCATGTGGTTCTCTAATAATTACATCTCAACCATTGGCATGGGTTAACTTATTGCAAGCTCAAAGCAATGCAGTCACGGTTTTGATCATCATAAGATAGTAAAGTCAAGAAAAATTGCTCTTGTGCTACTCCTTCAATGATAGTTATTTCATTGGATTTCTGTTGTACTAAGCCTGAGTGGCCCACTTCAGTTAACAATTTATGCCAACAGTGTTCCACAATAATACACTATAGGGTTTACTCGGCAACATATTCAAGGCTTCAACAATAACGATACTACAAAATTAAGAATATTACCTAATAATAATGTGTAGCACATTGTGTCAGTGTGAAACAAGTTGATTTGTCAATAAAAACAAGGTAAAATCTCCTCAAAGTGAGGAAAACAAAAGGCTTTAATTATCCATTTTCACCCCTTCCCCAATTGAAACAACAAAATGTTTTCTTGTACCTCTGGGTGAGCTTGCTTTCCATTCATCAGCATCTTCTGGCCAAGTCTTGTCCTTGATGGCGGGCACCAAATCGATGGAATAACTTTTCTCATTCTTGTAGTTTGTTAGGGTCAGGGTGACCGCTGGGCCATGAGACCTCACCTTCACAAACCTGCGAAGAAGATGACACTTAAATGGATAGTAAGGCACTAATTTTGGCAAAAATACAAAAGAACTAGCAAAATGCATGCACTTGGGCAAGACTCTGTGGACACACAACAAAAAAGGAGTGCTGGGAATTAGATAATTATAAAAATATGAAAAAATTCTAGCCACACCCTATGTGTCACATCCCCTTTTTAATCCCCTTTTTTACATGCGTACAAGTACAATTTAAAAATTGTACTTGTATGCATGTATTTCACTTGTTCTTTTGTTTCTTGCCAAAGTTATCTAGTAGACTACAAGTGGTCTAAATGAAGCAAGAAGAAGCACTACAAAAAGGAGATTATTAGCATGCCCTCTGCTTTTGTTCAAATTCATGTGACTGAAGATGGACCTCTTTCATATTGGTGACCAAATTTCACATAATTTTCTTTTGCCTTGTTGTTAATATGCCTTTCTTGCTTTGCTGCCCGAAGACAAAATTTCCAAGAAGATTTAAACTAAAGTGAAACCATTAAAAGGTTATCATAAATAAAGGAATATCAAAATATTGCACTGTTATCTTTGAAAGTGGTCTGTGCATATGATGGCGATAGAAAGTTGTTCCACTAAACAGATAGGGTTAATTACCTGAAAAGAGAATATACTGTTTTTCAGGGGGCTTTACATGAGTATATTATTTGGCAAAGGATCTAAGTTGGAGCCAATGACCAAAGCCAGTGACTTTAAACGTACCATATGGAAATATCCAAACAACACCTTAACTGCACTGTTTTTCACTGCAAAAAGTGACAAAATGACCTTTCCTGTACCCTAAATATTTTGTACATAGAAGTATACCTTTCGTCATAATCCAGCTCTTCAATAGCACTCCTGACAAGACTTGAAAATACTGCTTTTACACGGGAGGCACTTAACATCCCTCGGGCATTTACACAGCTATTTTTTCTCCAAATTTCTTCCTCTCCCATGTCAATCATAACTCGTGTGAAACCTATTAAATGAAACAGACAAATGCAAATATAATTAGTCCCATGAGCGTAGAGAAATTTGCAAGATGGGACAAAGACAGTGTCTGGTCACTTTTAACTGAAAGATTTCTTGTGCCCTGATTGGCTAATTTATATTAATTTTATGCTCAGAGGACCTGATGGAGATGTTAGGATTGAAGGAAACAGCGGTTCAGGTGGGAAAGGCGATTATGGAAGGAGATGGTATGGGCATGTGTTGAAGAGGGATGATGGGCACATTCTGAGAAAAGCATCGGAGTTTGAAGTGAGGGGCAACAGGAAGCCAGGAAAACCAAAGAAAACATGGAAAACGTAAGTGGAGAAGGAGAGCAAGGGCATTGCTTTGGAGAAAAAGGACGCCATGAATCGAGCGAGATGGAGAGTGGGAGTTAGAGAGATTGCTGCTGGGGTAAATCCGGCCACCCCCATTTATGGGGATAAACCCAGATCAAAATTGGATTGATGATGATGATGATGATGATCCTCAATGAGGGGACAGACTCAAAAAATAATTAACAAGAGATGATGGCCTGAATAGCCGTGGTGGAGCTTCGCATATGACCTCAAGTCTAAAATTTTCAGCAGATAAAATATCAATGCCTGTCCTCAGTAGCAAATGAGCATATTGCTATTGCGCCAGTTTCACTAGAGCGGTT
>BLFN01000027.1:793133-798133 GCA_014634225.1 Acropora yongei | reverse complement strand
AGTTTTAAAAATCACAACAGAATTTATACAGGAAAAACTACTAATTAAATTATGCTCTGCTCCTTCAGTGATATGCATTTCATTGCATTTGGCATGACCATATCCTGGAAAGCATACTGCAAAACAATAATACTAACATTACAAACTTCTTTGAGACTTCAGTGTAGATCTGCAACAGATCTGTTTTGACAAAAACAGATCAACTGCAGACTACTCTATTCGCTCTGACAAAGGGCTAACGCTCGAAACGTCAGCTTTCCAAATCTTTCATGGTGGTAATTTCACCTTTATCAACTCGTTTGATAAAACCAAATTTTTGTTTTACTCTATCGTCTGCAGAGTCTGTTTTCAGTCTGCTGCAGACGTTAAGCTTGAATATCCTTCGTGATGTTAAGACTGCAGACAAAAAAACAGACTAACAACAGATCTGCAGATGATCTGCAACACGTTGAAGCCCAAAAACGGGTGTTATCGGTGAAACTCTGACTGCTCACTTGTTATTTGATACCTAAGCGATCCCACTTGCTATTCGATCAGAGAAAATCAGTAGATTTGAGACAAAGAATTTCAGGTCAGAAGGCCACATTTGATAATTGTTGATAAGAGTGAGAAAAGTCGGCAAATTATAGATGCGGCAATTCCAGAAGATTGTGGGGAAAAAGCACTTATGGAGGAAGAGAAGGTTGAATAATATCAAGATCTCTTCCAGGGAAGTCCAAAAAATGTGGGCAGTAGGGGCAGGAGTCATTATAACAAGTGGTTGTTGGCGCATCAGGAACAGTACCATTATGGCTGAGAGGCAATAATTTGAAACACCTACAAGGAGTAGATAAATTATATCAAAATTATTTTTGCTCTCATCCAAAGTGTAGCATTGTTGAGTTGTGCATAGATACTGAGAAAAGTGCTGGAGATATGACAGAAAGACAGGGTTTTGATTGATTTCCCTTAGCAACTTGTTGCTTGCCGCGACCAATGTACAACCAGCTGTAACATCTTGAACTGTACAATAATCATGATACTACCACTACTACTACAAATAATAATAATAATAATAACAATGACGTTATTTGGTCTGAAACAAGATGATTGATTGCCCCATGAAAACAAGGAAAAAAAATTCCTCCAGTTGATCAGGAAAAAAGACCTGAAATTATGTAATGTTTTCATGCCCTCCAAGTTAATTGAAACAACAAAAATAATAATGTTTTGTTTGTTATACCTCCGCGCGACCTTGATTTCCATTCGTCAGCATCTTCTGGCCAGCTTTTGTCCTTGATAACAGGTGTCAAGTCAATGGAATATCTTCGCCTATTCCTGTTGTTGGTAAGGAGAAGAGTGATTGCTGGGCCATTTGTACTCACTTCCACAAATCTGTAAATAAAGTGGAGCTTAGACAGCTAGCAGTCTTTAATGTTGGTAAAAGACCAAAGGGCGAACACAACACAAGCACAAACATGGGACCACAAGGCAACACCAGTGTTCTCCCTTTTCATCAGTACAACAGGTAAAAGCTGGTAGAGTAGGTACTTACAGGCATCATTTGCTTATTACTGTACGCCTGCTCAGTGCATTATATGAATAGACATTTGCCTGACATTTTTGTTTACTTTTATATTCAGATAGTTTTGCCCTTATACTTCTTTATGAATGCAAGAATCAGAGCTTGGTAAAATGAATGTAGATGATATTTTTTTCTGTTAGCAGTTGTATCTTCAATAATTCCATGCCATTTCAAGCATTAATAAGTGAGGTTAGAGGCGGTAAATTTTACTGCTTACCCCCTTAAAAGAAGAACACTGGAGCAATGAAAATTTAACAAATAGATTTTAATTTACCATTTGTCCATTCAGTAATGGATCACGGATTGCGTCAAACTGTGGTAAGAACAAAAAATGGCACAGCATGACCCATTAGGCAAGTGTGTCACTAATGTTCTCACCACATTTGGCTCTATTATAGAATTTAGAGATAAAAAGAATTTTTTGGCACTTCCCTCACATTCACATGTTCTCCAAACCTGACGCTTGTATAGGTGTTTAACCCCCCACCCCCACCATATAAATTTTCTATTACTGCATACCCTCCATATCTCAGCTCTTGGACAGCACCTCTTACAAGATCTGCAAATAGTGATTTCACATGGGCGGCATTCAACATCCCTCTGGCATTGACACAGTTGTTTCGTCTCCAAATTTGTTCTTCTCCCCTGTCAATCATTACTCTTGTGAAACCTGCAAATGAAATGAACAAAACCAAAGATGTCTTTATCCCTTAAGGGTTAAGAATGCAGGAGGGAACAAAGATGGTGTCTGCTTGAGGGATGAACAATAAATTATTGATTGAAAGATTTTCTCAAATGCTGATTGAGTTATTGTTATCAAACGAATAATATCATACTTGTCCAGTACTCTGTCAAATTTTTGCATAGCATTCTATTGTATTAGAGACTTGTCATAAACTACTGGGGGGGGATAGGCAGAAAAAATTCAATTTATGAAGGTTTATTTAATGGAATTTTACCTTTATTTAATGAGGGTGGGGTAATTAATTTTTAACTTGAGAAATTGGGTGGGCCATGGATTATTCTGCAAAAATATGAGAGTGGGTCACATAAAACTAATCTTCATTAAAATGAAGAACACCCCCACACCCCTGTACTTTATGACCAGTCCCTGAGGGGACAAACACACACAAAAATAATTTATGCATAGCGAATGGTCCACTTTTTCATTTTTGTCATTGCAAAAAAACAAGTAATTATTGATGTCATGTTGCACAGTTCATCTGTATTTTGTTTTCCATGCATGTTGAAGGAATGTCACTTAAACTGGCCTCTCAATATAGCAGTATTTCCACTCTGACATGCCAATTGGCTGCATAGTAGTTAGAAATTCAGCATGTCACAAAAACTCAGACCTCAGACCCCCCAAAAAACTGACACCCACTAGATCTATCTAAAACTCAGACCCTAGAGTGTGCCATAACCTTGCTTTCCGACATTTTCTGATCACCAGTTTATGTTTGTTTCAGCACACAGCAGTGAGCAAAGTAAAGCTTACTTTAGCTCCCAGCTATCTGTGTTGCAGCATGAACATGTCCCTGATACCATCTCTAATGCACTTAAGAAAGACCAACCACACAGCACACAATTTCCTTTGATCCATTCATTCACAGCTCAAATTGACTGGCCCCTAACATGCCCATGTCAGCTGCAAGAGCGAGTTGTCCAAGCAGCTTTTTCAACTCCTGTAATATTCAGGGAAATGTCCAATTATATTCCTGTTTACATTACTGGCCTGATAACTTGGACTGACTCCATTTGCCGTATTTTTGTACATTTGTAGTTCTGTTTTTCAAGACGATTTTCTCTTCCGCAATGCTGAATTCAAGTTTGACGGCTGCATGTTTCTCCAAAACGATCAAAATTCTTGGCTTCCCATTGCAACCAATGAATAGTTCCTTCAATTTGTATGGACAATAGATTACATCAAAACACCATTCATTATTAACCTGCTTGACTCTCTTTTGACTGAAGTAAACAACATTTGGTCTGATCGATTTCTCTCTTTCTTATATAAAACAAGTAGATTCCATGTTGCTGTGCATGGCTGTTCAGTGACAAATCACAGAAGACATCAAAATGTGATAAAAACATTAGTCACAGGCACACTTGATTATCGACTTATGTGCCACTCTTTTCGTCGCGAACAGGTACAATGACAGGGTCTGAGTTTTCGATACACCTAGTTTTCAGGGTCTGTGGTCTGAGTTTTCGTGACAGTCCCCTTCCTGGTTACTACATAAGTAGCATTAAAAAAGCTATGAGGATCACACACTTTAAACTTCACTCTCAGTTCGTAGCTCAAATTCACGACTTTCATGCATCAACAATGTATAGATCTATACCCATCAGCTATGGGCTCACAATTGATCCATATACAACCAGCTCTCAGCTAGCTTGATGGCTCAATTGGTGGGGCACTGCACCAGCAAATTGCAAAGGTCAGGGTTCTAATCCCTGCAGTCAGGTCTGAATTTTTCAGGTCTTTCTTGCTACTACATAAGTTATGTATGACTATTGACATATATTTGGGCTTAAATGTACAAGCTTCTATTTCTTCAGGCCTCTTTTGCAAGTCTTTAGTCCCTCATTTTTCTGCAAGTTTGACCTCTCCCTGGCACGGATCCAGGATTTTGAAATGGGGGGTGAATTTTTGTAATAGTGTAATATTAGAACCAAAGCCTGGTTGAGGTGTTTGAGGTCTGTGCATAAGCATGATTGATTTTCAATGAATAATTAACATTTTCAAATTTTAGGCGAACGCAAATGCCAAATACATTATTTTAGATTTGTAAATTCATTTGTGGATTTCTAAACCGGGACGACCGATTTCTTGTTGAAATAGTAAATAGCTTTTGGTGCCTTGTTGCATTTGAATTGTTGCTAGTCTTTATCAAGAACAATGAGAGTTTACCGTATGTACATTGATTCCTAAAAAATATGCAATCATGAATACATTACCCACTAATGTCCTCTACGATATTTACTGCCCAAAAAGGGATGGTTCCGTCACGGGGGCTCAGAAAAAGGGGGGGTGAAAATTCAACCATTTCACCTCCCCTGGATCTGCGCCTGCTCTCCATCATCAATGATATTATTAATTTCTACTCCATGAGCAAGCCAAGCACCATGAAGGCCACAAAGAAAGAAATAAACCTTCTCCATCTGCTAATGCAGAGACTTTTCATCCCCTCCTCCCGCCTTCAATTCATCACCCCGAGTGGTATTAAGAGTAATAATTGAAAACACCAAGATTGAAGGAAGTCATTGATATGGACTATTGCAAAATCCGTGTTTGAATGACCGAATTTTTCCATTCACGCCTTATTAATTGTCACTGTTTTTTCCGAAAATTTTCTGGTGGCGGGAAGGAATTTCTTGAAAGGGGAAGAAAATAATGGCACACCCTTTTCCTACAACGTCTTTCAAAGACGTT
>BLFN01000027.1:753133-755633 GCA_014634225.1 Acropora yongei | reverse complement strand
CCGAGCACGATCGTTCGTTCTGGAAGCGCCGGCCGCGTTACTGGTTCAAGCTCTTTTGCTTCCAGCGCTTCATGGCGCCATCACTCTTCAGATTGCACAGACTTTATTGATTTTGTGTTTAAAGAAAACGAAAACGATAAAAAAGGTAAGGAGGAGAACGCTTCATCAACAGAATTAAGATTCTTTTAATCAAGCACAGAGGAACCGCAACGATGGTGTATCGCCATCAAAACTTACCTTCGTTCAATGCTAGAGAAATGCTCACTGGATTTTATAAACGTCACGCATCACTACACGTGACACTATATGTCCCATATAGTTAGCTTGATGATAATTGCTGGATTAAGTTTTCCGCAACAACTTACCCTTTAAATCATTAACTAGACGCATAGCTGCGTTCACGCGGGTTTTTGTCGGAAATAAAGTCTTTATTGTACAAGGTACGTACCTTCAGTCAAAAATTGATATATCTTCCAAGTACTAAAGCAGGAGGGATACAGGGGGGTGAATAGGGTGGTTAGCCACCCCACATCTTGGGTCCTTTTTTTTTGGAAGTCAATTGAATTTTTTTCGGTTGATAAATGAATTTAATTCGCAAATTGTGTTCGCAAATTGTGTTCAATCAATTTGAGAGTTTTATTATTTCAAATCTGGACTGCCTGAAAACTGATAAAAGCTCTCATGAGCCCGCACCGAGTGTATAACGAGCGATCTACACCAAGAAAATATGTGAGTGATTTATAGCACTTCACACCTGAAGAATGATGTCCACCTCTTTCTTCGCTTAGGATGTATTAAGGTATCACCCAAGCTGAAGCATGTGGTTTCCTCGACTCATAAAAGTAACGAATAAATCTATTTATTTTCTTCTTTTGCAACAGAGTGTTTCTATTTATCTGCTTTTTATTGTATTTTTATTTTTGCTGGAACAGATACTGTTTAGCTGACGTGAACTTTTTATTTATGCAAAACATAAACAAAGTCAAAATGGCAGCCTCAACTATCTGAACTTTAGCCAGAGTACATACTTTCAATTCACCCCCTCCCCTAAAATATTCCTAGATCCATCACTGTGAAGTGTGGCAGTAAAACCGTGAAGTTGTTAGTAGGGTAATAGACTGGTGATCATTATTTAACAGTTTATTATTTTCACCTTTATCTTAACGAATGATACCGCAAAAAAGTAGGAATAGTATGGACTCTATGAAAAGTCGGTGGATACACTGGGAATATGTGGAATCCTCAGCCACGAAAGCCTATAAAAACTAGTTAACATATTGTCAGATAAAATAATGAAGGCAATATACTAGAAATTTTGGGGCAAAAAGAAAACGAAACGAACCATTTTCGATGCTTACGCTTTCTATATTTTTTCCTGTACTCTGTGGAAGAGAACAAGACAATGTGGAAGAGACTAAGACAACGACTTGTATGATCTATGCCTATCCCAAAATTGAAAAGTTATCATGCCAGCAACCAATAATAATTATTTGATTCAGAAGACTGAGAAAGGGGGTGAGTGATGATTTATTTCTTTGAGGCATCATCAGTTGTTTGTAAATCTACAGCATCTGCAAGATTTGTGTCCCTGGTTTCTGAAGTAAAATTAATATGTGTTCTAATCTAACTGCACAGTCATTTTTGAAATAAAAGGCTCTGTTTCCCTTTGTTTTCAGGCCACTAACAGCTCTGTCTCCAAATGTGTATCACGTAGTTTTGTTCTTTTCAAGCGCCTCTTGCATTTTATGCACTTCATTGTTGACAACTGATCAGTTGCTGCCTCTCTTAACAACTCTGCTCGGACGTTCGTGACGCAAGGTCATGCTTTTGATCATAAATTAATCTTCAAGTGTTTTTTATACTGACAGATAGCCATCACCGGTTCATTATGATTGAGTGAGATGTACACCAAATAAATACGATATCTTAATTAAAATAAAGTCGTTGTCGTAGGATGTTTCGTGTAGGCAACATAAGGGATGTATTGCTATACTTCGGAAAGTTGTACATGAAGAGTGTAGTGTAAAGGCGAGAGCGGGGAGCGATGTTTGAAATTAAAGAGTTTTGTTCTGTTTAATCCGGCTCATCTACTTGAATCTGTTTCTGGTATTCTACAGTTGTGCTCTCAATAAAAACTGAAAACGACATGAGATGCGTTTGAGATTCTGATTGTGATTCAACCTTGTCCTTACTTTAGGCCCGGTTCAAACGTCGAACTTTACATGTGCCGAATCTAATGCAAATGAGCGAAAACAATAGATTTTTCTCATTTGCATTAGATTCGGCACATGTAAAGTTCGACGTTTGAACCGGGCCTTAGTTTTTTCTCTGTCCCCTGTTTTTCCACGTTCTAAGAAGTTTCGGCAAAAACAACGTCGCGGAAGCGAGAACGTCATCTGAAAATGTAACTTCGCGTTTCTGAAATCATTTCTTAATTATTCAAAGTCATTACGCTTGCAATATGTGTTCTAACTATCCTGGCATTAAATTGGAACCAGCG
>BLFN01000027.1:707613-710113 GCA_014634225.1 Acropora yongei | reverse complement strand
ATTTTGATTGCACGTGCATGTGTACGCATGAGTAATTTAATAGGGAGTTTAAGATTTGACGACGGCAACGTCAACGACAACTCCACAAATTAATAATTTGATTGGTTGAATGAAATAAAATAATTGTGCTGCACGTGCGGCACGCTTTTTGGTGCAATGTTTTGACGTAGTCTGCCAAGCGACGAAGAGAAATTTTCATAGTTGAGGTTCTGACGACAACGGGACCTCGCAGCAGTAAATCTTTCATTCTTTGCCTTTACATGAAAACCATTCGTGCCAAGCAAGCGGAAGTGCACTCCGCCTATTTTGTGCAACATGATCAACATGGAATAATCACAAAAGACTTAACTTAACGCAAAGTTCAATTTTAATGTGCCGTTTTCCTCGCAGTTGCCCTCGTAGCTTCTTAAACTCCCTAATATCGCGAGAAGACAAAAGAAAAGCTAACTCGGGGACAACGCGTGCTTTGAGATGGGAAAGTAAAAATAATAAACTGAAAAGATGTAAGATAATAGTAATGATAATAATAATATTAATAATAAATACCATTAGGACGGGATTGCTGCAGAAAATAGCTTTTTTGGGAAGGTGAAGGAGAAGGAATGATCATGACTTAAGGGAGCTTTGGCTATTGGATATGGCTCGCTCCCTTGGTGAAATATTGGTGTAACATCTACCAGAGTTAAAGCATTAAGATAACATTAGTATTACTATTATTATTCTTATTATTATTATGTGAATTCTTGATGTTGAGTCTGCTGTGTACTCCTGAAGGGCTGGGTCCAAACCATGGTCCTAGGGCACAACAGGGCTGATAAATTTGCTTTTAATACCTTTGAAAACTTTCCTTAGTATGTGGGCTGTTCCTAATAAAGTTATTTTTTCTAGTTCATTGCAGCTGTCTCGTTATGTCTTTGAATATACTCTGCGTTTTTGCAAGTTCTGGACAGCCAGACGTAATGTGGTCTATCGTTTCCTCGTACCTGTTGCTCATCCTACACATTGGATCAGTGCCGGCTTTTATAATTCTAGCATGGTACGATCTTGTGGCCAAACTTTGGTCTTGTGCAGCGATTATTAAGCCTTGTGTGTCAGCTTTTAGTCCAGTGCTTCTGAGCCATTTGTTGGTCATATTTTGGTCAACATCTGCTTCCTTAGTTCTCTTTGGGTATTTGGCATGGAGTGGTTTATCCTAGCTCCCATCGCTTTGATGACTTATCTTGGGTTCTGTGTTTTGTCTTCTGTTTTATTTGCTTTGCATATTCAGTGGTTTGTTCATTTCCCCCTTTTTCTAGGCTTGGTACATCAAGTTCTTGTCTAAACTTCTCTCCTTCTTTGTGGATGGAGTACAACTTCTTCCTTTTTTCATGTTCCCATGCTATTATCATTATTAAAATCATTATTAAAACTTTTATATTATTAATAGAATTAAATTATTGAGGGATGGCTGGAAACGATTGGTATCAAGCAAAAGATTTCTCCGTGCTACAGAAAGCTTGTTTTCTTGGGACGACTTGGACTTTGATATGTGTTGAAGACCAGAGGTCAAGGGATTTGGATTTGTGAACAGCAAAATTAAACCGGTTATACCAACAACGTGGTGGTGAAAAAGCAAAATAATAATAAATAATAACATTGATGATAATAATAATAATAATGATAATAATAATGAGGAAAAAAGAAAGGGTTCTGGTGTTAAATTACTGTAAGATAAGAATCGACATGAAAACACTGCATCTTCTCATCCTGTTGTCTACAATGTTCCTCACCTGTTTATTTCTTATCATATCCACGTTTTTTGTTTGTAGAAATGTGTCTTTTAATTGGACATTGATAAATTAGTACCGAAAAAAAGACAAACAAATGTGTAAGTATTGCAAGTAAAAATTTGAAGCATTTATATAATTGCGAGGCATCATGCACCAGAGGACGGGGCATAGTATATGATGTTATGTGATGTAAGAAAAAAAAAAACCATGTGGTAAAAAAGAGAAGATGACAAGAAAAACAGCATCACTCGCTGTGATTTTATGTAATTATTGTAAAGTTCATTTTAAAGCTACAAAAGACACTAGGAAGATCTCAAAATTGTCTGGGTTTCCTGTGTAACATAAGACAGTCACATGTTCTAGCTAAGGCTTTGGGTTAGTATGTGCCTGAGCTAGTCAAAGTAAATGGCAGGTACCCTTATCGTTCCTATTTTAAGATAAGAAGTTTAGGAGGGAAAGTAGAATCCACGAGTCATGTGTTGTTGTCGTGCTTCAAAAGTGGTCATTGTTCTTTCACGGAAGACGGCAATGGGAGTGTGAACGCATGTGCGGGGGAGCGCACAATGTGTCAACATCGTATTTTTTGCTTATTAACATAATTGCAAATTTGTTGAGTTCTCATCTTGGTCATTGCTTAACCTCCCTGATAGTATTCCATTGCGAACAACTTTGTTTGTTTCTTGTTATCCATCAAGGTGAGAGGTCTATTCGTTTTGGAAAATTCATCTCTG
>BLFN01000027.1:672613-677613 GCA_014634225.1 Acropora yongei | reverse complement strand
AGATAAAAAACAATGTGAAAGCATTCAGATAAAATTATCTTTGGGGCATTAGATTTGCGCAGTAATTCCACTCTTAGGGTGAAGTGGAATGTTTTAATTAACTGAACAAGAGGGGAATTCTTCATGATTGACAAACATGTTAATAAAAGTGACTAGGAGATGAAATACTATAGGAATGATTATTATTATTATTGTAAAATTCATATGTTTTCAGGGATGGCCTCTATGGAAGCTGTTTCTTGAAAGAAAGTACATCTGACAGTCTTACCATTTATTCCGCTCGTCCTGGATCGAGACTTTGGGAGGTGAGATTATTAAACTGTTGGTGTTTTATGGTCTTGCATTTGCCGCGTTCAAAATTATATTGAATTAATTTTGTTGTGGAAGTGCACTTTTCTTATACAGCAGCTTTAATAATCTTAAAAGAACCAATGCACTCAAGTTAAAAATTACTACTGACAGCTGGAGGCAGACCACACCCAAGTGATGCTCTAGCTTAACCCTAGTTGCTATTCATTGTTAGGCCAGTATCGATGGACAAGTTCTGTCCACTCAGCAATACAAAAAACTGTTAGGAACTCCACCTGTCACTGTGCTAGGATACAGGTTTGTAAATTTGTTTTCATCAACTTCCAACTAATCGTATTTACACCATGCTGTAAGGTGAACAGAAAACGATTAGTGTACTGTTGGAGAGAAAATATCAGTTGAAATATCAGATAGCGGGCAAAATGCATGCGTGCCCTTGCAGTCCTGTGTGCGCACATGTATCTATTTTGCTCGCAATGTGTTTACGATCTAGAGGGAGGTTGTGTATTTTATTGTATTTTTTCACTGAACCTCTTGTTGAGCCTCACTTTGTCTGTGGTAGCTGCTTCACAGTACTTAAAATGCCTATGAAGTGAAATGTTGTACTACTTTTCGTAACAGGTGATGAATACTTGTTATCGCGACTATAAAGCATGAACTTCTGTCCCCAACATTACGTCACAAGACCGCATTTGGCATCAAAACTCGGCCCAGTCTCCCGGACATTTTTGAGGAAAATGGCCCAAATTGAATGCCTATAAAATCGCCAATTTTCATTGTAAGGATCTTAAACTTTGGAATTGTGCATTTCGAACTTGAAATTTTCGAAAATCACATTAAAAAATTTCGCTTCATAGGCACTTTAATGTAAAATACAGCAGTTTTTCTATGCCTTCTCCATAGAAAGGTTTTCAAATGACTGTCAAAAAACCAAAACCAAAGCAATTATTCCGACCAATCACTACAGGAACAAACAGCACTATGAACCAATCACAATTCCTAGCAATTATCTGCAACTCACTCAAAGCGCGGGAAAAATCACGCGTACGTGGTGCGATTGATTTTGGTTTCACTTCTCATTGGTTGAAAAACTGGCGCGAGTCTTTTTAGCCAATCACTAAGAGTAGCAATCGCAATCGCGTAATTACTTTCGACAGTCATTAATTTTGAAAACTGCTCTAAAAGGGTAATCCATATATATGAAGGATAGAATGGCATTGAATACACCCGTGCGTGAATGATGCAAGTGATGCTTGTTGGGCAATGGCTGAAGGAACCACTGAAAGGGTTTTCAGAGTTCCAGGTAGGAATCGAACCCATGACCCCCGTGACGCTGGTCAGATGCATTCATGTGGGTATCTCACTATGAATGAAAATCACGTCTTTGAGACCCCAGTGCTAGCAGTGGTCACTTTGTGTGAAGAAGAATCCAGTCAAGCGACCTTAGTCACCAGGAGTTCTTGTAGCGCGGTGGTTGGAGCATCCAACCGGCATTACGGAGGTTGTGGGTTCAATTCCTGGTAGTTGCTTCACGTGTTGCCACGCAACCATAATTTACATCAGGGTAATCCATGGTATATGAGACCCATTTGTGACTTGAGTTTTCTATACAAATTATTTCTTTTTTTGTAATAACCAACCATTTTCAAGTTGAGAAGGCAGTTTTCAAACTTGATCTGATAGTTTTCTAGTTGGTTGGAACTAATGATTGTAAACATTATTTTTTTAAGTGAAGAATTCAGCTGTTCTTGTTTTTGAGACACAAGTTTAATATGAATAAGGGCATGGCATCCAAGAGACTTTGTCAATGTCAATCTATGTCAATCTGTTCTTTTTAGGTGCAATGATGTCAAAGCATTGCAACAAGGAGATTTCCCTCCACAATCTGTCAATTTTGCCAAATTACTCCTTGTGAGGTATTCTTGGATTTAATCGTCATAATTAACTGTACATAAAATTATCACAAAAGAAGACATGCAATCTTAAAAAATAAAGCCAACTATGTTCTGTGCTATAAATGTAATTAAAACCTGAGGCTGTGGATGATCTACTGAAAGAAATAATAGACTATTTTACAGTTGTGTGCTTAGTTGCCAGGCCTGTGAATGAAAGTGAGGTTGGTGTTGGCCTTTTTTTGATAGGCTGGTTTTCGTATGTAAATTCATACTAATTAACATGACATCAGCATTATTAACATAAGAAAAGAAGGGAAGTTTCTATCAAAACAACAAGGTCAACACCAGCCTCACTCGCATTCAAAGGCCAAGCATCTAAGCATACAACCGTAAAAGGGTCTATTCCAATGTGACACATAGACATGGCAACCCAAACGAGACAATGCGGCCAGTTGGCATTCGCAAAGTGTGCTGGAGTTTACCATGAGACCATTAAAGAAAAATCCATGTATATTGATGCATGGAGCATTCTGACTTGAAAATTTATAATTCACATGCTCATTGACTTGCAACTAGCCAAAAATACCTTTTCTCAAGCCAGGTTTGTTAACTTCAATCTCAATTGATGGAAAGTTTTTGGCAGTAAGAAGGTTCCTCATTTTGTTGCAATTTTTGCCTAAGAGTCCGCATGGACAAACGGGTCCAACACATCTGCTTAGTTTTATGATCTTGTTCGTTTTTGTTTTAAGACCTGTACATTTACTCCCCTGTCGGTGGTGTTCCCCAGATAACTGTGCTAAGATATCTTTCATCAGTCGTGATAGTACCATATCGAGTTCAGCCAAAAATCCACTTGCCAAACGCAACTTTTACGACTCTGTTACTTTGGCTACTGTTAGTCTCGAGCCTGGAGTAAATTTTTTTTCTTTTCTCCCAACATTTAAAATTGCAGGGAGCGATTCATAGCGACTTGGTCTGGGATGCGTCTTTACATTCTGGATCCTATCCTAGGACAGCTAGTGGCCTGGTATAGCTTAGATGCAGGTACGGCATTTGGTACAAACATAGACGGCGAGAACTCTCTTATTTCAGCGCTTTGCTCGCCCCTCTTGCCCTCCGACTCTCTTGCATGCGCGAGTATTTTGCCCTACCTCGCCAAGATTTGAGATTAGCAGTCGGAGCAACTTTTTACAGTTAATGACTGGTCCCTTGGGGAACAGTGGATTTTGTTTGCCGAGAATCTCAATGTTTCCCAAGACGAAGGTTCGAGCGATTTGTTATATATCAAAACAAATGGATCAAACGAACCATTTTGATAAATGATGAAAACAAAAGCAAATTTTGAAAAACGCGCTGAGATTCCAGCGAACGTTATAAATCAAATAATTTTTACAGAGATCCTGGATGCCTGCTGTCTTGGCCCCGAGATCTATATTTATGATTTGGATGGTTGTGTGAAATGGTTTGGGCTTCTTTCTGTCAAGGAGTGCGTTGCAAGGTTGAATGCGATGGGAGAAATCAAACAGTGCATTACGGTGAGGATTTCTCTTCAATAAGCTTGAGAACTCATTTGCAAGCGTGAGAGAGAGCGAGGCAATTAGATGTATGCATACGTCAGTACGCGAGTGTCCTCTCGCATTTCACGAATGAAAGCTTTAGTTTGGAAAGTAAAACACGAATATTTGCAACCAAATGAGCAGGCAATGGTTAACATTCCACCGAAGAAAGATGTGGAAGCTGTCGTTTCGAGCGTTAGCCCTACGTCAGAGTGATTGAGAAATTATGGGTTACATGTGGTTACCTAGGGGGTAGAGGAGCGATGTCATTGGTGGAAAAGTGGTCATGTGAATGCGTGAATAAACTAGTTAAACGAAAAGCGTTCTTTGATATCATAAGGGATAACAGGTGCCGAGAAAGAAAGGTGATTAACATTTTTTACCTCTTTTCAGCATTTTCATTTTCGTAATTGTCTGGCCCTTATGCATTCTTTATTAATGTAAAATTTATTTAGAAGTGAGCCGCCTAGATGAGCAAAGTGTATGCTCTTGGGGTGAACTTCTTTAAATAAATATGTTTAAATAAAAATAAAAAATAAATTTAAAAAAAAAATTTTTCTTCGAGATTTTTACGGCTCAACCCCCTATACAACCACACACAACCCACAATCCCTCCATTTGCTCTGACTAAAGGGTGTCGCTCGTGACGTCAGCTTCGTTATCTCTCTACGGCGGAAATTTGATCCTCACAATTCAACCCAGCTTTATCATCACTTTTGTCAAGAAATCCGGAGAAGAAAGGTTATAAATTGTTCTCCCAACTCTACTCAGACCTGAAGGGGACTTAACACAGTTACTCTTATCCTTAATTAGAGGCTAAAACTCACACAAAGGTCTTATTTTTGTACATACATCTATGCAGTTTACGCTTAGATTTAGCGCGACATCTTATGGCGTTTATCGAAGTTGAAAGTGCATCTAATTTACAAAGCTAGTAGTTTCCGTAGCATTGTGTGTTAGAAGTACTTCTATTATTATTTTTGGCGACGCTGGACTAAGACCTGTAAATGGGCTGGTAGGTGCTGTTGGACTGCAAACAGTACATCATTCCTGGTTCTGCCAGAGACCTGGTTCCAGTGTCCTTAGTAAGAAACCTCAGGGATGGCTTACATGAAGAGGAAAATGAAGACAACAAGGTAACGATGCTACATTTAATAGATTCCTCATGTAGTAGAAAAAGAGCAGGGTTGTTTTTGACTAGAGAGAAATCTGGGCTGCCTAGGGAAAAGCCTTGAGTTAA
>BLFN01000027.1:651578-654187 GCA_014634225.1 Acropora yongei | reverse complement strand
TCAACTAGCTCTGAAAGTGAAGAAAAAAACCAAGAATTAAACGACACGAGTGAAGATGGTGGAGAAGTTGCATCCGCAGTTCCTCTATCCGCTTGCGATAGAGACGTTGTGCATCAACAAAATTCTGTAGCAGAGACTTCTGCAAGTGGCAGTTTTCCCTCGAATGGTGAAAAGCCTGAAACTGCCACACAAGCACAAAGTAACACTTTTAGATCGCAACCAGTCGCAAATTGCGAGCGAATATGCCAACATTGTGCAAATAAAATGGCATTCTTCAAACCGACTGATGAAATGGAAGATCACAATGAAAACTCCACACAAGAACAAGTTGACAGCTATCGCGCCAGGTTCTTGTCTTACTATTTCTTTCTTTTCGATGTCAAGCGTTTAAGACGTACTCTGCATTTTATTAAGGGAGACAAGCAGAAAACTTGGAGAATATTAATTGATTCCCTCTCAGGTAAGAATCTTTTCTTTTTTCCATGTTTTTTTATTTTTCAAAATTTCAAGCACAAACACATCGAGGCTAGCCGACTTCACACTCGTGATGGTTCTCTTGCACTCTGTCTTTGTCAGTCGTTTTAGCGAACCGAACGTATCTGTCAATTTAGAGCGGTTTTAAAATGACTGTCGAAAGACCAATGAAAATCGCTAGAAATTAGCTGTAACTTTCTCAGAGCGCAGGAAGAGTCTTGCGTTTAAGGTGCGATTGGTTTTTGTTTGCTTCTCATTGATTGAAAAGGTTGCGCTAGATTTTGCTGCCAATCACTAAGCGTAGCAATAACAATTTGCTCAAAACGCGGCAAAAATCGCGGTTTCAAGGTGCGATTGCTTTTGGTTTTACTCGTCATTGGTTGAAAATTTGGCGGGAGAATTTTGAGCCAATTGTAGCAGTTGCAATCACGTCATTTCTTTCAACAATCGTTTTAAAAATGCTCTATGGGATCGTTTACCGCACTGTTGAACTCAAATCCCTGTTGCGCAGGTCTTATCTCCGTGGATGACGTCATTGCAAAGCACACTGAAGAAGGCGATGCCCGGCGGGCCCTCCACGAACTGTATGATGGAATGAAGGACTATTCTGAAACTTTGCTGTATCATTTGTCTTGGTAAGTTACAATGGAATTTTGGATTTTGCCTACACTACCAATGAGAGGAAGACAACACTTTAGATACGTTGGGTGCCTTGTAGGTCAGCCGGGCCTTAAAACAACCATTTAATTACACAACCATTGCACAGTCACATAACATTGGGTCACAATACGGGATTTATCTCTCGAAATTAAATACCAATGAAAAGTTTGCGACACCGCCAGATACGAAAAGCCAAAACCACTGCGTGGAAAAAAAGGGACGTATACCCCCGCTCCATCCTGCGGCGCCGCAAACTCTGGAGGCTGAATTACAATAATGAATCATGTGCCAGGAGCCCACCAGATGGAGCTTCCATGTTCATTAATTTCTTGAGTTAACCCTTTCCCGAGTAGAGTTATAAATAGAACCATTTTCTTTTGTAATGCGCTTGAATCTCATGAATGCACCTGCTGCCTGCTGTCATTTCTCTATTTTCATTGGCTCGTTCCTCTATTAGCGCGCGAAACCTCCTCAGGGAACCGTTCTATTTATAAACATACGCGGGAAGTGGTGGACTCCAAGGGCTTGTATGGAAGATGAAGTCTCCATCTGATGGGCTCCTGATCATGCAGATAACTTTATGATACATTACTATTTCACGTTACAAACTGCTTTGAATGCAAGAGTTGAGTGGAATGTTTCTCTCTCTTTTATCTTCGTTATCATGATTAATTCATGAATTTGTGCCTATTTTTCGCAGTCTGTATGAACACGATGGTCGGGAGACAATGTTAATATGTGCAAGAATGTTCCCTGATGTCAAGCCTTGGGAAGTGATGAAGATTTGCCGGCAAAGCAAAGTGCACAGTTTGGAGTCTAGTGCAGCGGACTTTTTGTATTATACCGAGCAACTGATGAGATGGAGTGCTGAGGTTGGAAACACAAAGTAAGCAAGAATTGTAGCCCGAGTCGGAAGCGCTGCTAGTGGAATTTTTTGTGCTGTTCTTTGTATCCTTCGTTTGAAGATGATTTCGTGTTCTATTAACAGAGCGCTTTTGCTTGACCCTATTGGTGCTGTAAACTAATCCTCTGGAATTTGAACTTTATTTGTATGCAAATTTATTCTTTAATTTTTATCATCTGCAAAATGGCTGTTAGTCACGTAAGTGGACATAGATATGGTCTGTGATTGGTCACTCGTAGTGAATGCTCTGGTTTTGTTTGACTCATCCTTCATGTAAGAACCTGTCAAACTCCTCGGTTACGCGATACAAAGAAAACAAAAAATCCAAGAGACTATTCAGCTGTAATGAAACCCCAGCACGAGATAACAAACCAAAGAAAACACATCTTGGGTTCTTACACCGAGGGGAACCCAATTGAATTAATTCTCCTACTTTTGTTCTTTTTACATTTTTTGCCGCAGAGAACAGACTGTTGGAAAAGTTTGTGAGGATCGTGAAGTTGCCAGATGGTGGTTCCACTGCGCTCTCATTGCAAACTCTACTGCTCCGACGAACGAGCCTGACTGTCAG
>BLFN01000027.1:548171-550671 GCA_014634225.1 Acropora yongei | reverse complement strand
AAAAAAGTTCTTTTGAAGCCCCATTCACACTTTTTAATCAGTAATAGTTGTTCATTTAATACATTTACATACATACTGAGAAATTCAATCAACTGTTTTTTTCTTGTTGTTGTTGTTGTTTTTGTTATTGTTGTTGAAAGTGCGAAAAACAAGTAAAAAAATGGATTCATTAAACAGCAAGCTAGCTAATTCGGGGTCCAAGCTCTCGACAAAATTACAGATAAAAGTTTGATCTGAATTAAAATTATATTTAAGAAAACATTGTAACATGATCAAGAAACACAGCTGGAAGGAGGCATCATTTTGGGTATTTATGAGGACCAAGATGTCGTAAGGATCACTGAAATCCAGCTCTGCACGTTTGGTGGTTTGAAGGATGTTAATTAATTGAAACATCCTGAGGTGAAAAAGTAATTTATTCTACACCTTGTATTGTTAGAGGAAAATCAATCATCCATATTTAGGTGACACAGAATTAAGTTTTATAAATAATGGATGACACACAGTAGTTTGGTGATTGTATGAACCAATGTTGTTTCTGCATCTCTGAAAATGAATTAGATAACCTAAAAGTTGTAATCTTCACACAGCTGTTAGGACCCAGAATATATTGCTTCACACATAATAAAAACTGGAAACTCTCTATGACTCACATTGGTTATGGTTATTATTTTTATGATCAGTTTGTAATAAATGTTGCTAACACAAGTGACACATGCAAGTGAAAAACATACTAGTTTAGAAATAAAATTAAAATGATCGAAAGCTGGTTAGAATAAGTTTTTTCATACAGTCTCTTTCCTATGCATTTTTTGGGAGGTCATGCAAGCCTTGGTGCCATCCTGAGAGAAGCGTTGCGTGACATGCCAAAAAGTGTTTTTACAATGAGTGCAATAACACTTTCATTCAAAAGAGAAAGTGACTGAAGCATCTTCTTTGACAATTATTTAGGTCAAAGATAACAGCCTACCAGATTCAATAGAGCAATACCTAAGACTGCTGCACTCAAGAACAGATGGTGCTGAAGAAGAAGTAAAAGAATGTGAATTAATCCTGGAAAAATTGCCTTTTGGTAGGTGGTGACTATTCTCTCTGTTGAAAATTGAATTTGGCTTGTGCTGGTTTGGTACTGTTTCCAAACTTTCCTGGTTATTATAATATTTGTCAAGATTTATGCTCTTATGGCAGCTGCACTGAATATTTGTAACATGAATACAGTGTGTTTGGTTTTTATGGATCAACCATCATCCACCTCATGTAGTCCCAGTTGTTGGATAGAGTTATCCATGAGATAGATCCAAAATCTACTGAGCTATCCAGAGGTTAATATTTTAGCAAGCTCTTGCATGCAAAGCATGCACAGCGGAACACCATGGGTAAGAAAATGTGGTAAACTACCCATTTGAGGAAATTTGGCAATTATGTGACCGTTCACCGACCGCCCACCTGCCCGACCATCCTTCTGTGCCACAGGTTTACCAATGTAAAATTTCGGGTAGTCTGTGGTGAGGGTTTTTTGGTGCGAAAACAAATGGTAACCAGTGTTCTGTGAAGCGTAACAAGTTAGAATTTCAGGGAAGTCATGAACATTTATAATTTTACAAGGGCTCGCTCGATATGAAGTGATAGGTAACCAACGAGAGGCATCACGCTTAGTTGGTTATAATCAGATGCTGCAGCCTGGCCTTTGCCACACACCCAACCACACCCAAAACCGCATTACGATAATGTTGAGTCCTTAGAGGAAATGTGACAACCAAGCTAAAACAGAACTGAATGTAAATTACAATAACCACTCAGAAACCTTTACCATGCAGAGAAACATTAATTTTGAGGGGTTGGTGGCAGGGCAGGTGCAGCCAAGCAGATTGCATCACGCAAATTGGATTCTGACAGTTTGTGTGACCTGAATAGCCTTGCACACTTACCCTATTCTCCCAGCTGTGTATAAGAAAAATATTTTCGCTTTATTCATCCTTATAATGGCCAGCAGAAAATAACACTTCAGTGAAACCGCTTGCTTTGACAGATGGTGGGTTGAAAGATGACGAAGCCTTGCTTGCCAAAAGAATAAAAGATGAGCTTGGTGATGACTTTGAGGAACAACCTCTTGTTCTCAGGGATCAGGTGAAATGATAATACCGGTAACTTAATCTAAAGGTGTGAAGTAATTAACTCCTACAGCAGTCTCTCTGTTTGGTGTGCCTTGTTTTGCAAAGATCATAAAAATTAATATACTTGTGATTGCTTGGATATTTTACAAATTTTTGAGTCATTCCTGAAGACTTTCAGCCTGCAATCTGATTTGCTGAGAGCAATGGTATTTTTAGCTTAGACATATGAGCTTTGTGCTTGCACAGGTGTAGTAATCATAGCACCCTTTGTTTGTGATATTTCACATAAATGCGTGTTCTGAATCACTTTATTTATTTAAGTCTCAATGGTTCAGCCAAGCACAGTGGCTTTACTAATTGAGGAGACTTAAAATCAAACTGAATCA
>BLFN01000027.1:523171-525671 GCA_014634225.1 Acropora yongei | reverse complement strand
GCTGTTGCCATTGCTAAATTTCCCTCTTCAAAAAAGAGACGGTGTGGAGTGGAGTTTCTCATCTAACTAAACAACTCGAGGAAAGGGCCAAGTCTCGAAATGCCATGTTTCAGACCAGAATAGCTCTTTCTTTTATGCTGTTTAACGGTTTGTTTTCCACCAACAGAATATCCGGCAGTATTCTGCCTATGGAGATACATCAAATGGCAGCGCTTTCCCAGCAAAACCACGTCAGGCCTGGAGGTCAGCGGATTCTCCAATCGTTACTGGTGATCAGGTGACCGTTGCCAAGACAACGGCAGATCACGATGAAATATCAGTGGCTTCTGGTGCGCAAAGTCATCAGTCGCATCGCGCAGAAGAATTGGGCACCGAGTGGTAAGAGTATTTTTTATAGTGAACAATAAAACAAACAAACAAGCAAAACAAACAGCAGTTGTAACGAAGCTTAAAATTCAGGCTTGATGTGGGCTCAGTCGAAATAAACGACCATACAATACGACCTATTATAGGGTACACGCTGTGGAAGCAGTGAGCCGATTAAGAGGAACTTATATTGGGTGCCTGCCAGATGCGTGCGCTGAATTTAAGTCACTGTTGTGGGTAAACTGCGAAAACAATCGCCTCCATTGCATAACCGGCCAAGTTCTCGCGCGCGTTTAAATCCCGCGGTCTGCACATCCCGATTCTGGTATTTTAGTGACAGGATTGTTAGAAGGTAGAAGCTCTTCGAACTTCAGGAGATTTATTTCACAAAATAACTGCAATGCACAGAAACGAATTTATCACGAAATTGCTGGCTAGCAAATGATCGCAGTCAGGGATATAAAATAGACAGTCTGTCCAAGGGGATTGGTATATGCTGTGCAGTGCACTTCTTTTTTCTGAGAAAACTTTGTGCTAAGAAAGATACTGTTGAACAGTCTGATTCAAAGTTTTCTCTTTGATCTTACAGGGGTTTCCAAAATTCCCAAACCACTGAATTAATGTTAAGGAGAGCGAGAAAGATGAAATACAATCCCGCTAGAAGGAAAAAGCTGCTTGGTAAGTTGTTGTGCACATATTTCTGAGGAACACATACCCAATGTGCAAATTAGTGGAGAGCGATTTGAATACAAATTATGCCCCCCACCCTCGCACGAGCTTCCAGGTTATACTCATACCAGTCCTCCACCAGCGAGAAGTGGTTTGCGCATGCGCGGTTGTATCAGATGACGATGGACGGTGAAATCCGGTAAATTAATTGTGAGTTACTGTTCTAGCTTAAATCATCGGATTACAAAGATAGTTGTGTCACAACTGTTACTTAATTTTGGCGCGAAATGTTTAGTTATTTGTACTTACGAAGTTGCTATGGCACCGTTTTCTTTCGAAAGAAGCCCCGCGCTTATGAGCGTAATTTGTCACCAGACAGAGGGTATTAGTATGGTGCTCCCGTGAAATAAAGGAATTATTTCCCTTGCGTTTTCTTCAAATTATCTTGATTTCGAGTATAAGAATTTGGACAACACGCGCATGAAAATTAATCCCTTATTTCAGCCACCACCATCGGATTTAACATATATATTAAAGCAGTGTTTAAGTGACTGTCGAAACTAATTACACGATTGCGATTGCTACGGGTAGTGAGTGACTTAACAATATCACGCCAGTTTTTCAACCAATTAGCCAAGACCAATCACACCTTTTACGCACGAATTTTCCCGCTCTTAGAGCAAGTTGCAGGTAATCTCTAGGAGTTCTGATTGGTTTATCGCGCAGTTTGCTTCTATTGTGATTGGTCGGAGTAATTACTTTTGTATTGGTATTTCGACTGTCATTTGAAAACCGCTATATTATTTCTTTTATTGAAGATCCGAACAAGCGACTAGCGTTATTCAAGAAGCTTGAGGAGACTCATAAGTTACGTGATGTGAAACCACCTCCTACCAAGAGAGAACCGCCGAGGAGAGACGAGTACTTTGCTGGTGAGTTTTGTTGCGACGAGCTTTCCACTAGCAGTACTTTGGATTTCAGTTTTAAACGATTGAATTTTACGATATCCATTTGTGTTAGCTTACTTCGTTAGTATTCTCTTGGGGCTTCGCTATGAAGTCAGAAGTTTTTGTTGGTTTGGTTGCGTGGAAAGTGGGGCGAGACCAAAAAAATAGTGAGGGAGGTGACTTAGTGAAATCACCCTTCCCATCTGTTCTTCTTTCTCGCGCGTGATTGCATTATTTTCCACGTGACCAAAGCTTGAAAAATCCCATTTCTCTTGAAACCCCATGAAATTACTTTCCTCCCGGGCATCTTTTATTCTTGTACTCGAGTTTCCCTGGTTTATCAATTTCTTCTCTTTCAAATCACACAAAAGTTTACGGGGAACTGGAGATAACGAGTCGTGCCACTTCGAATCGATATGCTATTTATTTCTCGTCGATACAAAGCTTAAAGGGAAAGTACTGTCTAAACACAGATTAATTCATATTAAAGAATTTTTTCATAATGAGATTCCTGCCAT
>BLFN01000027.1:467118-469618 GCA_014634225.1 Acropora yongei | reverse complement strand
CACGCGTTAGTCACGATTGACTTGTCCCTTCGATAAACAAACATGGCATCGAAAACGCCGGCAAAAGAGTGAAGACTTTATTTCAGTTACTGAGAAAATAAGAGACACTGCCTTCCGACACTGTAAAAGTTGTATCATGGGGAGAGAGGATAAAAAGCTGATGTGGGTGTCCTTCGTCGATATGTCACGTAAAAGGGTGACGAAAGAAGTATTCCAACACCCTCGATAACTTGACACCAATTTTACTCTTTTAGATCGTCGGTATCCCCTACCTTTTTTTCTACATGAATCATTTACTCTGTTTACTCTCTACCAAAACTGATGAAATGAAAACAATCTCACTGTAAAAGGTCTCATTTTTTAAAAATTTTCTTTCGCCGTTTTGCTATCACATCCAGAAAGTAGTTGAAACGGTAACACTTGTGCAGACCCTCCTTAAGGATTATGCATCAATGTATCGCTTAAATCATTTTTAATTTAATTTCTCCCATTAGAAAAGTAATTTCCGCTTATTGATTCATTGATGATTGACATTTCGACATTAGAACTTTGTTCACTAACCTTTTGATTTAAATAGGCTTTGCGGTTACTTTAGTATTACAATTTCGAGAAGGACGAGATCTCAGCGAATGGTTTACTAAGTCAGTGAAGTTAACACTTGTAACCGTTTGAAATAAATGAAAAAGAAGCTTACTACAATGTAACTGGTAATTTATGTTCTCATAAGTGAATATTATGAGATGCTATCACCTTGACAATAATATTCTCCACAAGTGGATCTCCTTATAATTTACACTCCTTTCAATTTTAGCCATTAACGACACCGCTCAGAACGCGATCACCTCCCCCGCTTCCTCGCGAAAGGAAGAAGCAGAACGGTCATCAATCATCTCCGGCCAATTGTCACGAAGACAAACCTGGAGATGTACTTCACGCTCAGAGGTGAACGCTTCGCATCCTCATCACGGTGTTAAAAGCGATCTAGATTGCACTGCACGGCCGAGAAACGTACTATAGAAATGATCCTAAAAAGTACGATCTTAACTTAACTTGTCTTGCCAACAAAGTTATTGAACTCAAACTTTGAATCTATGTGGTTGAAATGATTTCCACCGCGCAGTCGTATTTGAAATGTTTTCAATTTCTTCTTGCTCAGCGAATGATGGAAATGGGAGTATAGTGGGGTACTCTTTCCATCAACACCTTTCCTACCATATTTTCAGCCAAGGTAGGTTCTGCTACTACGAGGAGGTGCTTGGTTCAAAATATCAGTCGAAAATAAGCTGGCATTAGAGGAGAATCTTTCATTTTGCAGGAGCAGGTTGTCATTGACAATGAAGAAACTGAATGCACAGTTCAGTAACGCTACTAGGTGTCCATATGGATTATAAAGTTAGCTTTGGACAACACATCCAACAAAGTCTGTCAGAAAGCAAAGTGCAAAACAGATGTCCTCTAATTTCCGTCTACTGCATGTTCCCACTAATTTTCGTTCTATTTCAACTCTATCAACCTTAACGCAAATATTTGAAAAACTCGCGCATAAACAAAATGAAAAGAAACAAATGACCTTCCAATTTCAACATGGCTTTAGAAAAGGACACTCTACTGTCCAAGGTATTGGTGAAATCGCAAATACGTTGGAAAAGGCTATTGACAATAATTTGTATGGGTGAGGTGTTTTCTTAGACTTCTCTAAGGCCTTTGATAATGTCAACCATGAGATATTGCTGAACAAAGTGGAAGCCTATGGAATAAGCAGGACTCCTTGAAACTGGACTTAAGCTCACTCGTTTGCTATCCTTGTTTGCTAAGCAGTTGCTTACTGATGTGGTTTTCTCAACTTACTGGATATCGCCTCAGAAGTAGGTTATCTTATTATTTCTGAAATTCGTTGTTAGCCTAAATCGTTGTTTATATAAGTTACTTAAATGGTTTTTTTTTTGAGCTTATGATAAACCGGTCATACTGAGAAAATGTAATGTCTGTTTTTTCTTAGTTCGAATAAAAATAATACAGAAACTCAGCAAATTTTAGGATTTGCCGTATGCAGTTGATTTACCTCTTGGCAGCCATTTACGAACCATTTACGACATCCCTAATGACGTGAAATATTTGAAATATCCCCTCCATAAGACCTAGGCCTATTCAAAGAATAGATTTCCACTGCGCAGTCGTATTTGCCATGTTTTCAATTTCTTCTTGCTCAGCGATTGATGGAAATGGGAGAGGGCTGGGGTATTGGCATTTTGTTTGCGCACACGTATTTTGCTTAGAACCGACGTTTTTACCATTCCTGAGAAAAAAAAATCCGCGTAGGCTCTAGTAAATATCAGACGCTGTCAATGGTATTAACTCGTGCCAGTAAATTTCACGATGTACATACACTAGTAGCCTGAAGCCGGGATTTTGAAATAACACTGTTCATTGATCTTCCAAACGCTGCTCTGTTCCCCAATCCTCTTCTATTTTTTTCTTTAACAATTTCAAACTTGTTCTT
>BLFN01000027.1:419730-422230 GCA_014634225.1 Acropora yongei | reverse complement strand
AATAAGGAGACGCCTGATGAAGACAAAATGGCCGCTTATTACTATGAAATATGCCTGTAGTGCAGGATAAAGACTAATCTAAGTCTATTTGTCACCATGACTGATCTTAACACTGATTGTTACTGCATTTCTTGTACTCTGTTGAAATATGTGGAGAACTATTTTATTCCTAATTTTATAGAGGTTGATGAGAGAACTGGACGTTAAGGAGGAAGAACTTAAGAAGGTCACAAAAGAAACCAAGTAAGGGATTAGAATTCTGATGAGAAAGTGCAAAATTCATAACGTTTTAAAATGCTGTGATTGTCAAATTTTAAATGTACCAATTCTCCTCCTGCTTTCATTTTTACAGTCAGACATATGATGACCAGAAGAAAATGAGGTTGGAAATGGAAGGAAAGAAGGTATGGTGTAATTTACACGGTGTCATAGGTAAAAAAAAAAATTGCACTGAAGACGGTTATGTAAAAAAGATTTTAGTCATAAAATGCAAGTATGCTCATATCAAACATGAACAATTTGACTATTTCGCAGTAAATTTGAGATCAAGACTGGCTATAAAAGGAGTGACTGCATGTTGATATACATATGCACACAATTTCCTCACTTCAGCATTCAAAAGCAATTTTGATCAAGCCACATGCAAAAATTGGATAAAATACTAATTAATTCAATAATTATTGTTAATCTCTCAATAGGAAGAGCTAAGGAAACTTGAGGCACAGAATAAGGAATGGGCTAGGTGAGTTGTGAAGTGTACTTCTTCTTTGGAGAGTATAATACCTTGTGAACTTAGCCACACAGATGTGATAACTTTGCTTCTTTTCTTGGCTAATATATAGCAAACTTTCAGCCCTGAAGGCAGAGATTCAACTCAAGGATGAATCAGTACAAAATCAGGTAAGTAGAAAGAATGGAAAGAAACACAAGTCCAGTTGGCCTTGCTGCCATGCTAGTCACAGGAACAGGAAGCAACCATTTTTACCATTTTTTTTACTGTAACTTTGCACAAGACTCTTTGATGCTCCCTGCACTAGTTTGTTGGTTTTTACATGATGTATATTCCCAACCATGCCCAGACAAGCTTACAGTAAATTGTAACAAAATATTGTTTTGAGGTCTAATGATATATTACTTTCAATAAATGACAAAAATGGTTTTCTCCCCTCTTCAAATTAAAGACAGGAAAGGATAACAGTTACTCTATAATTCATAATAATAATTATTATCATTCTTTTGTTTCAGGAAAAAGAAAGACAGGAAAGGTATGAATTCTTCTCACTTTTTACTTATTTTCTTTCTGCCAGCATAATTACTTAAACAAAAGAAGAATATAGGTTGCCATCACTTGCCTCACTTCTACATGGTTGATTTTTTTACTGTGTAACAATAGTATTGAAAATTCCTCCTTTTTCAGAGCTGTTGAAGAGTTAAAGGTTCAACTTTCCAAAGCAATTCAAGAGGTAAGAGATTTCCCCTCTGGTTGACTTTAAATTCACACCTAAATAATATCTTTTTTTTTTTTAATTTTTGCAAGTATATACACTTATTGTATTTTTTGTTTTCACCAACATTATTTTAGAAGGAAGAACTTAAGGCCTCAGTAGATGACTTGAATACCAAGTTGCAGGTTAGCTTATCACTCCCTTTGCACACATTTTATGAACGACAACGAGACTAGTTATGGGACAATTTCCACATCCCTCTTTCTTATTCATCTATTAATTATTCCATTTATTTTTAGATACCAGATTGGTAGCCACTGTTGGACTGCACATGTTAACCAACACAATTCTTTGATCAACCAATCACATTTAGTTTTATTAAAATTCAAATTTCTCAAAAACACTACTTAATGAAGATTTCAAAGGAAAAAATCAGAATTTGATATTATTATTATTATAATTATTATTGCATTCATATAACCTTGAATTATTGGCAATTAACAAGTATTTTAAATTTATTGTTGGGTAACTAGGCTGAATTGGGCACCAAGGAACATTTTGAAAGGTAGGTACAATGATCAAATAATAATAATGATAATAATAATAATTTTTATAATTTGTCATTTTGAATCTTTGAAAAACAACAACAGAATAATAATTTTGGTGCTCATAGAAAGAGGCATATTCTTTATTTATAGGGCTTTGATTGAAGCAAAGAATACTCTGGCATCAAATAAGGAGAAGGTAGGTTTCAAAATCTAACGCTGAATGCACAGCTACAAAAAGGACAGTTGTAGCTCTAAAAGGCAGAGAAAACAAGGAAGGGGTTCAACAATATAAAAATTAATGGCTGCCATGCATGCAGTTACAATTTGTAAGCAAACCTGAAAAAGTTGCAAAGTTGTACTAAAATCATCCACTTATTACTCATTGCATCAAAACTAATTCTTTTAGTTGGCCAACCTTGAGGAAGAGAACAAGCAGTTAGAAAGGTCAGTTGAAAGGAAAGGCAGTTTATGTACTAAATGACTTGCGTAAATTGCATTTCTGTGTTA
>BLFN01000027.1:403290-405790 GCA_014634225.1 Acropora yongei | reverse complement strand
CTGGGCAATCTAGTCTGTGCATTTCATACAAAATGTTTGTCACGGCTAGGTTAATAGGCAAACCAGATGCTCAAAGGAAAGGACGAGAATTGGGCAAAGAATAAGTAATCGGTTAATAAGCTCGAAAGGAAGATATTAATTGCTGATTCTCATACCTATGCTCAGAGTGATTAGGATCCGCTGAGGCGAGTATCGGGAACAACTTTCGTACAATGAACCTTGTTGAAAGCCCCATTAGCGCATGATCCTTCTCTTCTTCGCTGACCAGTGGTGACGCGGGCTCGCTATTACTGCGCATTCCACTGTCTCTCTCGTCTGAAGAATCAGGACTCCTTCCGACGAAAAATTGGCCCATATCTCTAAAACCTAACATCATATGGTAACAATCAGTAAAAAAATATCGGTGTCACAAGGTGTAATGCAGTCCAAAGAACTTCATTAAGCGCTGTTTGTTAGGGTCCTGCTTCGGATCAGCGTCAGGGAGATACTTTGTGACACCTACACAGAAAGGCAAGAGACTCGTAATGTCAGCGAACGGGACCATCGGGTCTCATCAACTCAAACACACTCCTTATTTACCTGTAGGTCCATCCTGGCTGCAGTTATGTGCAAGTGTTGCCGCCCTTTCGGCCTCCTGAGATGCAAGGATACCGTGTATCAGGTTAACGAAAACCTAACAGGAACTTGGTCAACTAGACTGCTAACACATCCAAACAATTCTCCCCCAAAGCAGTGCACTGACATGGATTGCGAAAGAATTGTCCCATTAATATTTTTACTAAAGCCGAGAGATTTTGACTACTTTTTGTTATTACTAACAGGACAGATATATAAGATTTTAATCAAGACGGGACGCAAATTATTTGTACTGTAAGTATTATTTAACGCTGAGCTTCAGTCTCGTGTATGATTTAATGCATTTAAATTCACGGGTACTGGGATCCATGTGAAGGCGCGTTTTTTTTTTTATTCAAAGCGTTAAAACAATTTACGCGATTGATATGTACGAGGTGGCTCACACAAAAATGCAGTGCAACCCAGGGTTTTTTCTTTCGTATGATACTAATGACAATGATTATTGTAATATTATTTCTAGGCTCTACCTCCAGCCAAGAACAAGTCTAAAATTGTTTTAGAGTCCATAATTTGAAAATGGGCCATGACTCGGCTTGATTTTCCTGCAGCTTCGGCACATGTAATTTTGCCTCACTATAACTTTCCAAAATGTCCAAAAATGCTCAGGTTTCGCTTCTATATATGATGTTTTTTGCACGCTAGATTTTGTACAGCACAAATCTAACATGGTTTTGGAGTTAAAAAATGCTACTGAGGGCTTAACCTGACGGGCATTTGCAATGATCCTGGTGTTTTGAAATGCACTCCTTAAATCGGCCATTTTGCCTTATTAAAGACGTTCGCGCTAATTGTTTACGCGCAACTAACCTGCGTAGAGGTAATGCGACAATATTATATCACGCGTTAGTCACGATTGACTTTTCTCTTCGATAAACAAACATAGCGTCGAAAACTCCGGGAAAAAAATGCGGACCGGCAAAAAAGTGAAAACTTTATTTCAGTTACTGTGAAAATAAGACACACTGCCTCCCGAAACTGCAAGAGTTTTATCATGGGAAAAAAGTATAAAGAGCTGATCTGGGTGGGTTCCAGTCCTTCGTCGATGTGTCACGCAAAAGGGTGACGAAAAAAGTATTCCAACACCCTCGAAAACTTCGGTAAACCCTACCTTTTTTTACATGAATTATTTATTCTGCTTAGTCTCTGACAAAACAGATGAAATGAAAACAATTTCAATGTAAAAAGTCTCATTTTTTTAAATTTTCTGTCGCCGTTTTGCTATCACATCCAGAAAGTAGTTGAAACGGTAGCACTTGTGCAGACCCTCCTTAAGGATTATGCATCAATGTATCGCATAAATCATTTTTAATTTAATTTCTCCCAATAGAAAAGTAATTTCCGCTTATTGATTCATTGATGATTGACATTTCGACATTAGAACTTTGTTCACTAACCTTTTGATTTAAATAGGCTTTGCAGTTACTTTAGTATTACAATTTCGAGAAGGACGAGATCTCAGCGAATGGTTTACTAAGTCAGTGAAGTTAACTCTTGTAACCGTTTGAAATAACAGAAAAAGAAAAAAAAAGCTTACTACAATGTAACTGGTAATTTATGTTCTCATAAGTGAATATTAAGAGATGATATCACTTTGACCACAATATTCTCCACACGTGGATCTCCTTATAACTAATTCTCCTTTCAATTTTATCCATTAACGACACCGCTCAGAATGCGATCACCTCTCCCACTTCCACGCGAAAGGAAGAAGCAGAACAGTCATCAATCATCTCCGGCCATTTGTCACGAAGACAAACCTGGAGATGTGCTTCACGCTCAGAGGTGAACGCTTCGCATCCTCATCACGGTGTTAAAAGCGATCTAGATTGCACTGCACGGCCGAGAAACGTACTATAGAAATGAT
>BLFN01000027.1:388534-391034 GCA_014634225.1 Acropora yongei | reverse complement strand
CGAAAGACAATAATTTAATTTGCATCGATGGAAATCGTTTAATTTTAAGACGTTCCAAGAAAAAGGTATCCTTAGACGTGGAGACTTACTACATGAAAATAATGACTTTACTATTAAAAGCAAGTCAAAAGAGCTGAATATTTCACCACTGGATGCCTTTAGGCTTGTGTCTGTTATCGACGCCCTTCCTTTGGTATGTCGTGAAAAACTAAAAACATCTGCTCGCTGTATTTGCAACGAACCCTTTGTTATATAGAGTCAGTACAGACTAATTTCAAACGGCTAATTAGTTTAAATCAAAACTGCTGTGTTCAAGACTATTAACAGAGGGTTTCGGGATAGAGTAATCATTCCGCCGACTGCTCAGTTAACTTTTAATCATCAATTCCCAGGTGACGTCTTGGATTGGAAATAAAATCTAGCCTGCCTTATCGTTTCACTTCTCATACGAAATGCAGAGATGCGGGAGAGACCCTTGAGCACATTCTTGTATCTTGTAACTATTCCCAGAGTTTCTGGACAGAAGTATTTAAATGGCTTGGTGATCAAGATGTTAAAATTGAAAGGCTCTCACTTAAAGATGCATTGTTTGGAATGTTTTTCCACGAAGGTGTATTATATATAGACCATATCTGTATTATTGTAGTGCAACAAAAGGTTACGCCGTATTGGCACATTTATCGCAAAAATTAAAATAGCCTGCTTACTTGAGACAATGATTGCCAAGTCAAAGGTTGATAGGCTCCCTGCTGATTGGTCAAAGTGGGGCAAATACATAAATGAATATATAAATATACGAGTATGTAAATATTCTATCAGTCTGACCATCTTGTACTGTACCTTGTACAACTGTACTTAGTTTAGTAAGGTGCTCTTGAGGCTTACGAAGGCGGTGATTGTGTACGTGTGTGAATGTGCGTGAGTGCGCTGTGTACGTGTGTGTGCGTGTTACAAGTGCGGAATTTGCATGAAAATGTGTAAATTAAATGTGACTTGTGTGAATTAATGTAAGGTTCTGTGTACAGTAGATGTGATTAAAACTACAAAAGCAAAATAAAAAATAAGGAGACTGGGTTCCAACTGAATTGTGACGTCAAATTACGGTCTTTGCGAAATTAGCAGAATACCGCGAATCATGCCGAGTTGATGTACTGTTGTTTGATGTTCATATTTCCCCGATGGTAAGGGCGAAACAATTTTGCGGCGCCTTTTCTGAGTGACTATACGCGGCCTGAAGCAAGAAAAGGAGACAACAATGGGTTAATTTCGTGGAGCAAAAGCACACCGACAAACCTGAAAATGATTTCTGCACCATCCTTCTGTCTAGAGAGTGCAATGGTAAATATCAGATGCGACCTGGAAGATCTTTGTCCACAAGATCCATCTGAATCAACAATTTTACGATTTGAAATCCCCAACTCATACAAGTCAGCAGCCTCCTTCTCCGATGTCACGTGATGACATGACAGCCCATGAATATGACAAGAACCTTTTCCACCCATAGTCACCAAAACCTGAAAGAGATAATTTATACAGCTCTTATGACACTAAGAGATACCGAAATTTTCCATTCAGCTGGAAATTCCAGGCAAAAGGTAAATGAAAAATAGCATTATGTTTTAAGTATAGCTTTTCCTAAAAGTTGTCTTAAGGCCTTGAAGTATAAATGATAATAATAATAATAATAATAATAACAACAACAACAACAATGACAATAACAATATGAGAGGGGATAACTGGGGTAATCAGGAATGAGTAGGGAGGCAACAATTCAACCCACTAATGGCATCGACCAAGGCCACATTGGTGGAAGAAGGCCTGGGTGTTCTCACCACTGCCTCAATCCTGCTCATAACTGCATGTAACTTGCATTATTTTCTTTGGTTTAATGAAATGTTGGTACAGATCACATAACTGTTGTTGTTCAAGTGTGCCTCAAGTCTGAATCAAAACTGGTGCATAAAAAAATAATTATGTTTTAGTTCTAACTTTTCACTGGTTTATTTTGGCCGCTTTTATAATGTGGCTAAATGTAATAATTATTAAGAATGTGCGGTGGCATAAGGGAAACCTATCTGCTATGCCTTGTCTTTTTGCAGGGCCCCACCCAACTGCTGATAACACCAGTTTCCAAGCTCAGCTATTGGCAATATGTCTAATAAGACAATAGAGTTTATGTTCACAGGCATAAAAATGTTTTGACCCCGACTCAGACCCACTCTAGCCTGAGCCATCAGCAGAGGGTTGAAATGAGCTCTGAGAAGGGCCCAAAATATATTTATGCCCAAGAACATAAAGTGTGCCTCAATTGAAAATGATCACCTAGGTGAATGGAGTCCTGACAAGGCCTGTTGTTGGCAACTATCCTTTTAACAACCTGTACAGAAGCTATCGTCAGAGTCAAGTGATTGATCACTCCACTCTGAAGATGCCTTCCACACAGGCAATTGAAATGTCAGTCCCCAACAACAGTCCTTCTCAGGACTCCATTCACCCAGGT
>BLFN01000027.1:337708-340208 GCA_014634225.1 Acropora yongei | reverse complement strand
AAATGTTTCAGTACACTGGATTCAATTTTTGCCACCTACAGCTCAGAAAGATCAGATTGGAGAAGTATTGAAACTTAAACAAGGACCAACGTTTTCAAGTTTGGACACGATGTACAGGGTAGCCTTTTCTGGCAAAATTCATTTGATATTCTCTTTTGGCTTTATAAGGAATGTTGTTCCTTTTGAGTCAAGTACCAAGTTTCGTTTTCAACCAGTAACTGTTATCCCCCAAAAACAGCAAAACTACCATCAATAATCATAGAAAAAAATCATAATAATATCGTAAATCTCAAAGTGTTGGTTTTTGATGGGAGAAAAAAATAGACTGTATTAACTGGGGTAAGAACCTCTCATAGTAGTTTAGTAGAAAATCAACAAACTAGAGAAACATACTTTGCCAGTAAAATAAATCAACAACAAAAAAAATAAAACACTCTCACATGATGAGATAGTCATCTCCCGTGATGATAGCCTGCGAACACAAACATATTTCCGGCTGTTTTCTCTTCCTGTCCAAAAAAACTCTCTTGTTGCTTCTCGCTTTCTACCAAAAATAACAATCTGTTTTCAAGCAGAGAGAAGTGACAACTGGAAACAGATCTGTGTTTGTACGCTATCAATCCAGCAACAAAATCAGGAGGCATGAGTGGAAGGTGAGAGCTCCAGGAAACCCTGCTTGCCTTGTCTGCACCTCATTTCTGGACATCCCACCTTTTCACACTCTTTCATGCACTTGAAATTGTTGTTTAGCCTCAGGTGACACGCCGCCAGATTGAGATGGCCGACCAACAACAGCGGATCTCGTATTTCTTTTTCCTCTTTACTGAAGTAACCATCTAACAACTGGACAACTCTGTTGTATTGTTGAGAGGCAATGGTGTACTTTCCCTCCTATTGGAAAAATGGAAAAAAAAAAAGAATTTTGGTGACTAATATATGTACCGCTTACGTATACTTTGACTTGTAGTTTACTGGGACTGATAATTATTATCATTACAATAACAGCAATAATGCATTTAAATCAATGAAATTTCATCTGTGAGGATGGAAACAATAATAATTATTTCAATGTTAATGATCTTTGCAGATCTGCGAAGGTTATTAACATTAAAATCTGTGAAATCTGCAGAGCTGCGAAGATCATTAACATTAAAATAGCAATGACAATGGCAATAATAATAATAATTGTTATTATATGGCTGGCTCCGCGAGCGGGCAGTAAGCGGCGAATTCTGTGTTCTGATTGGCTGCCCGAGCGGGCAAGATGGCTGGGTATTGACCTCGTTCTCTTTTTGCGTTTTTATGGACCTCAACTTCGTCTCGGTCCATAAAAACGCAAAAAGAGAACTCGGCCAATATCCAGCCATCTTGGCCTCGCGCTTGGTCAATAATATATACTTATTGCTATTATTATTACTATTGTTGTTGTCTACAAATGCAGTTGTGGAGTTGAAATGACAATCCAGAAAAACTCAACCTGGTCGTTTGCCCAGCACTAAGGAATACAAACAACCATTGGCTCATAAATGCTGCTAGATTTTACGTAGTAGATGAAATATGAGCGAGAGATCTGTATGGGCGTTCACAATGGCGAGCCGAAGGTGAGCCGTTGTAACCGCCTATACAGATCAGACGCGAATATTTTACTGTGTTTGTGAAATAAAAACAATGGAGGGATCTGTATCAGAAGTTAATGAATACCAATAATTATTATAGCTCTGTAGGAGACTGTATCAAAAGTTAATACAACGGACTGATTAAGAATTCATCAACCCCAGTTGATTTGTATTGGGGTTTACAGAGGTGCACATGTGACTCGCATACTACCTATTGATTGGTCATAACCATTATGAAATATTAATGAATTTTACAACAGACCTTAAAGTATGTAGTTCCTTTTTCCTTTACTGATGTTGCCAATGAAATCTTCTCTTCGTTGCTAAGTTCCCAGTTTTCTTTAACCTAGGAAGCATTAGAAAAGTCACATAACTATAGGACAGATTTTAAAGTTTATTGACTTCCAAATTTAGTGCATTAATAAAGACTGAGCCCTGATTTGGATTCCCCTTGCACTATTGTACTCTCACATGGCAGCCAAAATTCATACCAATTAATAATTATTGTTTCATGTAAGAAAGCTGTAGTTAATTGAAAGTGATCAATAACTGGCATCAGTTCTTATGTTAAACAAGATTTCACTACAATGAGATGATACCATAAAAAGAATGCCACAAAGTGTTGCTTAATCCTTGCCTAATGTTCAATATTTTAACAGAGCACTTTACAGGGTTCAAAAGACAGTTTCGGGTAAAAGGACATTCAAAACCTTAACACTTATGCCGGCAGAAATGCATTTAATTAAATGCACACTCAATTTTGATCAATGAAACAAGACTGTAAAACTCCTGTTTGCATTTTTAAGGACACTGTTTGTGTTCAGGCCATTTCTTAAGTCAGTGCTTGTGACGCCTTCAGGGATACAGTATATAGGTAACGACAA
>BLFN01000027.1:298449-299817 GCA_014634225.1 Acropora yongei | reverse complement strand
AAGTTTTACAGCTGCGGGCTCGAGTTGTCATCAGAACCTCAAATTTGAAAATTTCTTTTCGTCGTTTTGGGGACAACGTCAAATAATGTGCTTAAACGCGATTATTATACTCGGCTTACTTGCTATCGGCGACGGCATGCAATGGAACCGTGGAAAAGCCTGTTTTTCATGCGATTGCTCTCAATCCATCTACACTCTCCATCCTTTTGGTCTTACACAAACGGTTGCTCTACGAAGGCGGGAGTGCCATCTTCTCTTAAAAATATTTCAATTCTGCCTCGCAAAATAATTACTCTTGCTCGGTAGAGCGCGTGAAGACGTCTCAAACCTCCACTTCAATGAGTGTGATAGGCTGAATGCGAAAAAATAATTGAGCTGCACTAAAGAAGTACGTTCCTCTGACGTGCCCTGTTCCTGAAATCAAGTCATTTGAGGTTATAACAACAACGCGAACTATCCAGCTATAGATCACTGCGCCTGTATTACACGAGAGGAAAAAATCGCGAAATAGATCTAACAAGTGCCTTTTTATTGAACGCTATCATTCTGCCCTTGGGTATTTTGAGTTTGATCCGACTGTATCTACTTTAGTGTAGCCTGCGAGTAGGCTATAGCTATTTGTTGGACTGAGTCGGGGTTCACCCCGACCGAGCTTTCAAGTCCCCCAGCTAGGGAGCCTTCTCACAGGCTAACTGTTGTATAAAAGTTAGTCTTATTCTCATTGGTTCTCCAAAATACTTTGCCCTAGAGTAACCGAATTCCAGATATGGTCACAAGAGGCATTAAAAAATAACATGCCTGGGTAAAACAAGAAAGTTGTCTTCAGTTGTCATCTTTTATTAACGGAGAGCTGTGATGTTAAAGATTCTATTCAAAGAGCAACACTCTTAAAAAGACAACTACTTTCAGAACATAAAGAATTTCATCATTCTTCCACCTTTTACGAGAAACAGATTAGCAAAAACATGTCAGGAAAGTCGAAGACGTCAGGAAAATATCACCTCGTCATTTTAATCCGACTCAGGAACGTTAGGAGTACTAAAGTTACCTTAGGAGAATTTAGGATAATGATTTCATTTGCGACAGTTGTTTTTCACTATGTAGCAATTATATTCTTTCCACTGTCTTAGCACGTGAGATTCAATTTCTAGGCAGATATCCATCTAAGAATGGGTGCATATTTCAGAGTGATAGCCGACAAAGAGTTATACTTAAAGAGAGCATTTTAACACGAAGCGTCCCGTTCTAGTTTAGGTGAGTGTTAGCCTTTACTATGTTTACGTAGTCCGGCATGCGTTTGAGATGTCTTGAATCTCAAAATACTCATTGACTTATGTCTCCACAATGAGATTTTAACAAACATAACAC
>BLFN01000027.1:275949-278449 GCA_014634225.1 Acropora yongei | reverse complement strand
AACATGGGGAAGCCTGTTTTGGTGACAAAGGAAACTGCAGAGCATGAAGAAATTTTCAAGGTTCTTCAACGTCTACAGGATTTTCTGCTTCGGTTTTGAAATAAGTAACACAAGTATTATAGTTGGACATGATTTAATGTCTTTCTGGGGTGTTGTGAGGTTAACTAGTGAGCATTTAAAAGGACTCATGTCTAACAGCTTTAGAACATCATTGATGAAATTTCGAGTCAGCCCTGGAATAACTTATTATGGTAATTTTTCAGTTGCGCTCAATTTGATCCAAAGTAACATCAAAACACTACAGTTTATAATAATTATTATCCACCTTGATGTTTTGCAGAAGGTATAAGTCTAAAATACATGTGGTTAATGTTTTGGTGATTATTTTATATTCCAGCAACAAGTATATTATCAATGGCTTTGTTATTAATTTCAAGATGTATCAAAACATCATTACTTAGAAAAATAAAAGGTAAGTGCTTTATTATTAATTTTCTGTTCTTGCTTAAATCCTGTGGTGTAGTAGTGGTCAGAGTGACTGAGATCTAAAAGTCAAAGCTTTGAGACCTGGCCCCACTATGACCTGCTGTGCTTTTCACTATTGACATGAAACCTCACTCCATGCGGTCTGACTCTCTACTCAGGTGTATATATGGGCTCTGTTAACCTACTGTTGGGAAGCGGGGTAATCCTGCAGTAGGCTTGCATGCTGCTGTTCAGTGAGCGTGGACAAAACGTGGGATAGGCCATGGCCTACCTTATGGCCTACCCTATGGCCCACCCTATGGCCTACCGGTGGTCAACTTTTTTTTTAAAACTCGGCTCATCTTTGCTGCAAACCTGTGTAAACAATGTGCTCCATCAATCTGTCATATCTTCGACTCTCTTCTGTCCTCTTGGCAGCGTTTTGCTCAAGTTTTCTAAGCAGACTCGTGGTAGATGGGAATCAGTGAAACCGGAATGCCATGTAAACGCAACTTTTAGCCAACTATCGCATGAAAGATAAACTATTATAAAGAACCTCCGGCGAATTTCAGAGCGCTGATGCCTGTTTATTCCGTGCAGACTAGGTCCCAATTTCTGTCACATGCAAACTTATGATTCAATAGTTTTCAAGTTGCATGACGTCTGCTGGTCAGAGCACTTAGAGCTGTTTATTCTTTTATAATGTAGAAACAAAAGTAGAAATTAAGGTTTTGTCTGTATGTCCCCAATCTTTCTCCTTAAAGAACATTTTGGAAAGTGAGGAATGAAAATGTCATTTGGGACAGAAACTTCAGAACCCATTATATTAACTTTTCCTCCAAATAAACAAATTACAAGTTTGCATTATTGACGGCTCCAGCGACGAGAAACATGAAGCCCTTGAGTATTAAATAGTTATGTTTATTATCGTAAATGCTATGGGCAGATGTAGTACATAATTGGTTGTAAGTACGTATTTTACATACTTTGCAGTGATAATTCTTCAGTCAAGGCAAGTACCGGTAAGCAAGGGTTTAGGCAAGTGACAGAAACTGGGATCTAGTCTGCACGGAACACAGAATAAACAGCTCTGAAATTTATAATAATTGATCTTTCGTGCAATAGTTGCCGAAAAGTTGCGTTTACACAGCATTCTGGTTTCGCTGATTCTCATCTACCATGAGTCTGCTTAGAAAAACTTGAGCGAAACGCCGCCATAAGGACAGAAGAGAGTCGTAGATATGACAGATTGATGGAGCACATTGTTTACACAGGTTTATAGCGATGCTGAGCCGCGTTTAAAAAAAAAATTGACTACCGGTAGGCCACGGGGTGGGCCATAGGGTAGGCCATAAGGTAGGCCATGGCCTACCCCATGTTTTGTCCATACCCCTGTTCAGTGATATTGACTTACCAAGTCGTCCCCAGGCTACTTTTGCCGGCTGCTATAAATAAATATGCACGTTGTTGATTATTTATTATTATTATGATATATAGAGTTTACAGCTGTCAGAATCGCCGAAATCATGTCTAAGAGGCTTCAATTTTTCATAATTTTCTGGGCAAGCATGCCCCCATACCCCCCTAGGACCATGGCGCCTGTAACAATTTGGAATCCCACTTTCAAAATCCTGGCTAAAAGGCTGCTTGCATACCCAGCTGGGTGGTGGGAGACTACTGTAGCTGCTGCAATAATTGTAATAAATTTATACTCTGAGTTGCTTCGTGCTACAGAAAGTAGGAAAAGCTTTGGCTGCAAAGGCCTTTGTGGCTGCAATTTGCATTAGTTAAATTAGTGTTTTAACATTTTAAGATGACTGTCTTGCTCTTGTTAACATTGTTCTTGCTTAAAGGGCAACTGACCCCCCAAAATGAGCTATTTTTAGGACAAATTACATCAAATGTGAAAGTAAAAAATCCACATTTTAGAGCTGAAAGAGCATCCCTCTTCCAGAAATTTCCTTTAGAAAACCTCACATACATCGCTTTGACAGCCGCCATATTTGAGCCCACGCTAAATTACCGCACTGGACTG
>BLFN01000027.1:243674-246174 GCA_014634225.1 Acropora yongei | reverse complement strand
CATAGGGGTCACTGTTACGCGCTCACGTTGTCGTCAGATTTAAATTGTTCCGTGGAATTTTCCGTGTTTTTTTTTCTCCAAATGTAAAATTATAATTTGCCGAGGTCGACACGCAAGGATTCATTGAACCTTGACATTCTTTCATTGATATATTTATTTCCATTTTTTCTGGACAGCACGAGTTACAGCGACTGGCTTAAGAACAAAGAATTCACTTTAAACGACAACAAAAATGAAGAGGAAGAAGAAAAAGGGTTTTTAAAAAAGTTTGTCGCGAGTGTTAAAAATATGTTACACAAACTTGGTAAAAAAAATTAGAATATTGCGTGACAACTTCAAGGATTTAATCAAATGGAGCTCGCGGTTGAATGGTCTTCCGTGAAGCAGTTCTTATTCAAATTCCCAGTAATCATTAACGCTCGAAAGTTATTCTTTAGTATATCGCATCGCTTGCTATAAGTAAACCGATATTTGATATCTCTTCTAGCTATCTGCCCGACTGATTGAAAACTGGCAATTTTCAGGTCCCATTGGATAGACTTTCGTAAAGAACAAAAACAAAATGTAAATTTTGCTAACCATTCAGATTTCACTTGGACCGAGCTTCCTTCTTTTTCTCAAAGTACTAGGTCCAAACTTAAGAGCAAATGGAGATTGCAATGCCTTAAATAAAAGTGAAAGTTAAGTTGAGTAGAACTGAATGCTCATTATAAAGTGGAAGGGCAAGCGATGTCTTCCTCCTTAAAACTAGTTTTACCTAGTAATGAAACGAGCGAAGTGGAAGAGTGAAAAATCAGCAGTTTAAAATAATTTATTCCGCCAACAGGCAAGAAAACAGCTACATTTGCAAGCGCAAAATTAATAAAGTATAGCCAAGTCCGGGTTCTAAGTTATTCTTACTACCACAAGAGTCTTCCGTAGCTCAAAAACTTCTCGTGCGTAAGCTCCCTATTTATAGAACGCAACCTGATTAATCCGTCTAGAGGCCAAGGGGACTGGGGCCACCGCGGCGTCATTGGCCGATGTCAAAAATAACCTCCACGCTTGGCGCGAGATCTAAAATACAGTATTATTTTGGGGGAAGGGATTCGCACTCTTGACTACAATTCGATATTTTCTATAAACGTTGTCATAGAAACTATATAGACACCCTAAAGCCCCATCTACACGAGCAATTTTTATGTGGCACTTTTTATGTGGCAATTTTTATTTGCCCGTGTAGATGATGAAAAATGACCAATTTTTATGTGACAAATGCATTTGCTGAAAAGCTGGCGCGTTGGTTTTTATGTGGCAAATAAAAATTGCCACATAAAATAATTGTCCGTGTAGACGAGACGCCGCATAAAATGTGACAATTTTTTAAGCGGCATCTATAGAACCCAGTCCCTAAAGTCCCTAAATTTTGCCCATCCAGCATGGCCTGACGCGATTTAAAAACAAATATTTGTCGATCATCTACACGGGCAAATAAAAATTGCCATATACAGTTGCCACATAAAAATTGCTCGTGTAGACGGGGCTTAAATCACAAGTGGAGTTCCACTTGGGTTGTCAATATTCAATGCTACGTTTATGTGCTCCGATGAGCTTATATGACGTCATGTAGAGGCGGGCGTTAGGGCAAAGCGACTTCCGTTTTGAGCCTGGCTCAATCCTCTCCATTCATCAGTGTTGCGTGGTTCCTGGGCCATGGCATACTCATGATGCAAGTTTTACCTTCGTGACGATGAACAACGATTGTGGATTTGGATAATACGCTGCAAAATTATTATCTTCGTCTGCAAGGAGCAATGTCGCTCGGCTGTTTGTTTCGTCGCTCCCGATGTACATTCCAAGAATTGCGTTGCTTTTAATTCTACTCCTAAACAAGGTGTAGCCCCAATAATACAGCGGCTCGAATTGCGTATAAGCGGAAGGAGATGGCTGAAATAAAAGAAAAGTAGTAGCTATGAGACAGAGCCAGTGAACACCAGTTAAAGTTGATCCGTTGGAAATGCCACCCCCTGGCCTCCCACCTCACCTTCGACCCCCTTAAGTGTGATTAACAGCACAAGAAGATGTATATAGAAGAAAATGGCAGGAAACTTGAAGACCCCTACCCCTCACAACTTTGCGATGCTGAAACAATGACAAGGATTCTTGTTACGCGCCAGATGCGCACCATTTTAACCACTCTATCCACAACATGACAATTTGCGGTCTTTTCTCAGTCCAAGAAAAAGAAAGAACACAGAAAACTGTAAAAACCTGAAAACCGCGATAAAAAAAAATCTTCCCTAATTCCTCATGGAATCAATGAACGCCCCTAATGCAATTGATTTATTCCTGTTTTCACATTTTTCCATGCACCAATGGCATAGCTTCCCTGCTTCGGTCCCTTTTCAGGCACGTACAATTTTTTTAACTCTCAAAGCGTCAGCTTCGTGATCTTTTTACGGCGATTATTTGACTCTCATTAACAGGCCATTTCCGAGTTCCCCTCGGTCTCTCTTTCAAA
>BLFN01000027.1:223674-226174 GCA_014634225.1 Acropora yongei | reverse complement strand
AATCGTCCTTTCGCATTTGATCACATTAATTGTGCTTAAATATAGTATTTGTATAATAATTTATATAAAGGTAAACCAGTATTGTGCTTGTTTTATTATGATCAAAGAAAATGACTTTACATGTAAAGGTTTTTGTAACAATTTTGAAAAGTAGTTTTGACAGTGTTGCTAAATTATATTGGTCTAGGAGTTGCTGCTTTCCACAACTTAGGTGACCTCGGCCACGCCTAAGTGAAGAGGAGCAAGTGAATCCCAGGATTCCGCTCTTAACTAAACTGATAAAGCCCTTAATCTGCAAGACACATTTGAACTAATATAGAAAAGTCAAATATCACAGAATTAAAGGGCCTATGTACAAACACGAAAGTGAGAAAAATGTGATGTGCATGAATTGAAAATACCCGAAGCATTGTATTCTAGCAACCGACAAGTCTTGTGCGCTTTACACGTCGATTAATAACCTACGGGAGCATGAAGATAGACTTATGCTTTTAAGTTGGATATAGGTTTTCTAGGGCCAAGATGACAGTTTACAAGGGGAGGGGAGGGAGGGGGTAGGATCACAGATTGTCACAGTGAAAGTACATTTTACTTAAGCCACAATTTTTCCAATTCGCTAGTTTTGCCCACTTTAGTTTTTCTCCCTCAGATTTGTTACACTTTCATGATTGTTGATCAATTCAATTCAATTTAATTTAATTCTTAGTTTCTTCTTATTTCATCACAATTATCTCTCAAAGAGTAAGATGTGAAGTATGACAAAGCCATCCCAAGAGCCTCCCCTCCCCGATTGCTACACCCCCTTTTTGTTAAGATGGGTTCAAGGCACATTTCAGGGTGAAGAGTCGCATCTATCAATGATACTCTTCTCAGCTATGACCTCATTTCAATATAACTTCCTGCTTGGAACCGTATTACGTGATGCTGCATCCAGCCACCGGTTATAAAAGACGAACAGTCGACCAAAGCAGAATAGTATAGCTGTTCTCACAGCTCTGACAAGTACTTCTCACTGATCACAATGAACAAGTTTCTTTTGATTGCCTTGGTGGCTTGTTCGCTGGGATTCCATTTGCAATATGTTGAGTCCGAAAAAGCGTTCCGGGAACCAGCTGTGAACGATGCCATCAGTGAAACTGTGAACGACTTTGAGGCCCGACAAGACACTCTTGCTGGTGCTAGCGACGCGGAATCCGAAGATCTCGAGGACGAAGAAGGGAACACGGAAGACGATATCGATGAAGAACTAACTCCTGAAGACGAGGGAGAAGAAGAAAGTGAAGAGATGGGTGATGAAGATGAAGAATTCGAAGATGACGATGACGACTATAGGGACGAAGACGACGACGAAGACGAAGACGAAGACGAAGATTTGAAAAACAGGTATTTAGATATTTCACCAAACAAAGCGATAAAAATGAATACTGTCAGCGTGAACAAGGGCCCTTGTTGATTACATGACTTGAAATGATGCAAATGCGACAGCTGCCATTCTCTAATCCCGGAGGTCTAGATCCTTTTAATCACTTGTGGGGAGTTTTATTAAGAAGGGTTCTGTTTTGCAAAGAGAAGTTTATGCACGCCACCGCCAAATTTACACAAACACTGACATAATGACTCCAAAAGAGAGCAAAACACAATTAAGGAAAAGCACAAACACGTGCAAATTCCATGTTGGACTTCAAATTGTATAGAGTGGTTTTCAAATGACAGAATAAAACAACAAAATAATTTCTCCGACCAATCACAGTGCGATGAACCAATTCCTTATCATGATTTGTAACTTGCTCAATGCTTTCTTTCCAGCGTTCAAGTCGCAGAGGATGCAATGCCACGTAGCAAGGGTTGGCGGCTACGAATCCCAAGAATCCCGCGTCCAAGGATCCCAAGAATCCCGCGTCCAAGGATCCCAAGAATCCCGCGTCCAAGGATCCCAAGATTCCCGCGTCCAAGGATCCCAAGATTCCCGCGTCCAAGGCTCCCAAGATTCCCGCGTCCAAGGTTCCCAAGATTTCCGCGTCCAAGGTTTCCGTTCGGGAAGAAATGATCAACTTTGCTGACCATAACACTTCATTTCTGAGTCTTTTTTTTAATTGATACAAATAAAAATGATTTCTGTAGAAACTGAATCTGACATTTTGTTCTTGTTGGGGCGAAGTAAAGAGTTACTAGGTCGGTTTTCAGAGTTCCACTAAGCAATGTACATTTTTGGCTAAAAGCTAATTTTGATTACGGTATCATGCTTTCAGGAGGTGGGAAAAATGTGAACTTTAAGAAACTTATTCGTGATGCGCATTTTCCCCATAGCGATGGCCACGGAATCCGTTTGTTTACAGAAACCAAAATACCCTGAAATAAATTGTCAAACCACTGACGTCGAAAACCCTCTTGTCTTCCCTCCCTGGGCTTAAACCTATTTTTGAGACAAATAATGAAGTCTTACATAACGTCTAAAGAAAAGAGAGAGAGGGAAAAATCTCACTCCCAGCAATCTAACTCA
>BLFN01000027.1:160832-165832 GCA_014634225.1 Acropora yongei | reverse complement strand
TTCTTTTATTAAGATTCCGTTCATACCAATTCTATTGGAAGGGGCGATTTTCAGTTGGAATTCAACGCTGCAAATGGCCCTCTAAGCATTACAGCTGCTGACACAGGAACAGCAATCTCTGTCACGGTAAGATTTCTGTTGCGTGGGATACAAACAAATTTCGCATCGCACGGCGTTTTCCAAATTTCTCAAATTTTGGCACTCCGGTCCAGGTCGGCATTTTGAACTGGATAAATTAAAGAATCTCTCACTTCTTTTTCACCCAATGAAAAGTAAGCAAGTGTAGACAAGTTGGCCACTGAAATGAGATTTCCCTCCGGGCCGTCATAGACTCGTGACTCTCCAGCTGTTACTAAGTTCCGCTGGGGGTAAACCTGCGGCTGACTGGTACCCTGTCCAGGGTGGAGTAGAAATACTCCTAGTTGCTTCATGCGAGAGAAACTGGGATAAGCTCTCGTCTTGAGGGAGTCTGAGCAGCAGCGACGGCAGCGAAAACTTCACTTGAAAATACTGGGAATGAAAGACTCGCTGTTGATGTAAATTAATATATATATATATATATGTGTGTGTGTGTGTGTGTGTGTAAATTAATATATATATATATGATTACAAAAACGATTACAAAAAGCAGGGCAGTGCGGCTCTAATTACAATTAGGTGTGAGAAAAAAACTAATAGAGTATTGTTTTGGAGTCAATTGCTCCGAAGGTAAAAAATTGACTAAAACAATACTCTATTAGTTTTTTTTCTCACACGTAATTGTAATTAGAACCGCACTGCCATGCTTTTGGTAATCAATAGACGCGTGTATATATATATATAAGTTGATAAGTTTATTCTACATTAAATACTGTCTGATGAGTGCGTGAGCACGAAACTCGGAGTAACAGAGAATTTTGTCTCTTCGTTATATCTTCTTATTCAAAGCTCTACACTTAAAAAGTGTATGGAGCACTGTTTAATGGCACTGTATATGGCTCAGCGATGAAGTATTCATGAAACTTTTAATTTTGCTGTGTCGTTTCAGGCAAGTCCAGGAAAGAATGCTTACTTCGAACCTATCTATAACGGGGCCTTTACTATGTTCAGATGCAGTGGAAGGACCCCTGCGGATGGTAACACGGCCATGTATCTGGGATGCAATAGCAGCGATGACCTGGCGGTGCTGGTGCAAGTGAATGAGGAATATGCCCATCCAGGCCGCTATCCCGACCCTAGAACATTGTTCATCGCTAGTAGAGCTTAGATTGCAAAACATCACATGGTCTCGCAGAGATATGATCTTTTAGATATTTCAATTTAAGTGATATTTTTCAACACTCGAACTAGGGTTTAATCCGTATCTCTTCCATACCGCCATAAAGTGGTTGGCTTTTTTTTAATGGTACACTGCGATCGAGTAGGCTCATATTTCGTCGAGCAATTCAAGAATGAGAAAAATACACGCGCGCGCGAAATTTGGAGGTCACACGGCAAGAGTGTCCTCCTTGACCGGAGAATTTCATCTGCTTCTGTTTAATTGGATTCTGCTTACAGGTATAATAGTTAGACATTTTGTTACGTCTACATAAAAGTATAAGAAATTGTGTGGAGCTCTCCGGGATACTAACAGTGCAAGCTTCGTGTGTCTTCTCATGTAAGGAGCAAGCAAAGAAGCACCTTCTCAGTCCCTTGTCATGGAGAGACTTGCGCTTTTTATGAACTGAAAGAGTTTGATCTCCACGAATTTAGCGGTGTGTTTGGAGTGCGAAGAAAAAAATGTAATCGTTATGTTTCAGACATTTTATAGTTGATAGTCACCTCACAGGAACATCTTAAAAATGTTAACTGGCATTTATGGAGCTTTGAATTAAAAAGGGCAAGCAAACACACCAAAGATGATTGTGCTTTAGCTGCAACGTTCTTTTCAACTGAGGTCAAAAGATGAAAATTTTCAAATTTGGAGCCAGCAATGAATACGAATAGGTATTCTAAAAAATTCCTTCCCTTCCTTCGGTCGGGTGTCCCTGCCTCCAGAATCCTCGACTTGAAGAGGGGGCTAAGCTAAGGTGGTCAAAGGGGTCAGCCTTCTTGTGTTATTACTTCCTCGGATCCAACAGGAACATAAAAATGAAAAACCCACTTTCTCTTTACTGTTGTGAACGTTAATCTAAACATACGGAAAAAAAAAGAAAGAAAGCGTTATGCTACCGGAGGCCCCGCGACGTGGTATTTCAGTGAAGTGAACACATTCATGAGGAGCACGAGATACGTTCTACAGTTCCCCAATTCCTCCTTCAATGGCTAAATTCGTTTACTTCGTCGCCATCTTTGTTGCCAATAGGAGTGCTATTCGATTCGGCGCAGATCGACAAATCCACCAAGTGAGTGATTCGTCATTGTATGGCCGGGCGTGATGTGTAGATTTGTCGCTCTCCGCTGATTGCGTTCACAGTTTGTAAACAAAGATGGAACTAGTCCGAATAGACTTTCCATAAGTTGACGGGTGAATGGCCAAAAGTTTGCAGTCTGTTGGTACCTTTCTAACAGACCATCCAGCGGCAAATCCACTGTTGTCATGCCTTATTGTGAGCTTGACAAGATGCCTCAAGTTTGGTGAAACAACATTGAATGTGCCCAAACTAAAAGCAACAAACAAAGGACCGAGGTTTTGTAGGAATACAAGGGAAAACGGGTAACGCAGCGGCAAGAACCTTCCTAGATAGATAGATAGATAGATAGATAGATACATAGACAGTACAGAAATTAAAACAGACTAAAACATCTGCATCAAAATATAAATATTAAGAAAAATTAGAGAGAGTCATATTGAACAAAGGATACAACCTTTGCAACCGGCTTCTATTGGCTCAGTTAAATCTTTACCACTAAGGGCGCCTTTAAACTCATTGTGTTTTGGCTGATATGTCATCCGAAGACAGTTTCCCCCATAATTTAGGTCCTAAGTATCGCAGTGAGTGCCTACATTATGTTAGAGAGTTATGCCTAGGAATGGAGAAATCATATGCCTCAAATTATATCTAGATCTGTGTTCTTTAATAATATAGCAAATAGTACTTGGGCATAGTTTATATTTAACTTTATACATAAGATCCCCTTCAAATGTTTGTACATTACCTCAGCAGTGACACCTGTCGATATCAGCTTCCACATGAGGGGAAAGCAAGAAATGGGTCCAGAATTGTCTACTGCATTTTCTTTGCTGTGGTCTTTCAAACACAGAATTGTTCTCCCAAAGGTTAGCCATTCTGGCAGCTCTTCTTCTCTATTCAAGATGTTATTCAACTGCTCAGCAATTCTCCTAAGAATTCCTCTCAGTTCTTTTTAACCAAAAGTCGCTATTTTTTGGATTTCTTCTTGGAAATCAAATCCCGCTGATTTCGCTCCAGTTAACTCTGCTATCGTTATGGGTCAACACAAAGATCTGAGACTGCTATCGTTATGGGTCAACACAAAGATCTGAGATCTGTAAAAGTGGTAGTTTTGGATAAATAATTTTTCTTTCCTTCTACACAATAAAGATCTATGGTTCTCTTATATGAATTTAAATTTCACACGAAAACGCGGAGAAATACAATCGGACGCAAGTGAATTATTGAGGGTTTTCACATGACGTCACGGCGACCATGCTGTGTTTCTGGCATGTGGACCAACTATGTACGAATACGTACGGGTGACGGTCGAGTTAAAAACGCGAATTGCACACAAGTTACTTATGAGGGAATTGGCTCAAATAGTTTCTGGGATTGCAAGTAGTCTCGGGCCAACATCTGAAATAAAGAAAAAAAAATTAACTCATCATCAGAAAAGGCAACTACGCAAAAGTAAATCATCTTCGATATATATCTTTCTCTAAAAAACTGATTTCGAGGGCCGAGCTATAAGCTTCTTAGAGCGTTGTTTTTACTTTAATTTTTGCGGTGTGCAATGCTCGGTGGCGAAGCACTCTAGTGAAACATTTGCGCATCCATTCGCGGGAACTTCATCGATGGAAGCATAGAGAATGAACGACTTGCTGCTACTCCGGTTTTCGTCCAAACCTTGGGCAATATGTGTAGCTTCGCCTTTTATAGTTAAGCAGATTGATGAATGAATTCACGCTCCACTTGATTCCAATAAGAAACCGCTTGGGGCTCTTACGTAAACAATTCAGAATGGCGAGCCTGATCGACCAGGACGCAAATCTGCAAACTGAAAATAGTTTTATCGCAAAGCAAAGTCGTGATTTTCTTGAACTGATCATCGTGTACTGCACATTCAAAAAAAGAGATAAAGTAATCCTGCTACCGAGGTAATAACTGGCACTTAATTATCCATAAATGCCAAGGGTCGAATACTATTCAAACACGCATTCGCAGGAACTTTATCGATGGAAGCATAGAGAATGAACGACTTGCTGCAACTTCGGTTTTCGTCCAAAGCTTGGTCAATATGTGTAGCTTTGCGGTTTATAGTTCAGCAGATTGGTGAATGAATTCACGCTCCACTTGATTCCAATAAGAAACCGCTTGGGGCTCTTACATAAGCAATTCAGAAATGGCGAGCCTGATCGATCAGAACGCAAATCTGCTAACTGAAATAGCTGCTTCTGGATCAGCTCAACCAGCTCAAGAACTACCAACGCCATAGGAATAATTCGGAAATTTGACCCATATCAACTTGTCTGATACCAAATTAACGAGAAATTACGCATGTGCCAGCATGTGCAAGTCTCTCAGTTTGTTGAAAAGAAGCCGTTTATCTCGAAACAGTATTCAATAATTAGTCTTATCACAAAGCAAAGTCGTGATTTTCTTGAACTGATCATGTACTGCACATTCACTAAAAGAGATAAAGTAATCCTGGTAGCGAAGGAATAACCAATCTCGTTCCCAGAATCGTCGTTTCTTTGACTAGCGGTCGGGAAAAGAACGGCTCGTCTTTCGTTTCTTCAAGGGTACGCAGAAAGAGTCTGGGAATGAGATTAAGGAATAAACTGGCACTTTTAAAATTTTCCATAA